>PVJA010003201.1:0-97699 GCA_004027025.1 Myocastor coypus
AGAGGAAGGTGACATAGTGAGAAAAGAATTAAGAGGTGCTATGCACATGTGCCACTCCACATAGAAAATGAAGTCATCATGAACTACAGGTGTGCACCAACTTTTACAAAAGAGTTCAGCATGTGAGTTTTAGGGAGGATATACAACACTCAAGCCATAGCGTAATTAATAAAGAAATTATCAGTGAAATGTTCCATGCGTTTTCAGGCCAAGTCCTTAAATCCACTTGTGGTACGTCTCAATACAGTGAGCGCTCCATAGCCGCCACATGGGACTTGGCGCTTAGCGTGGTCCCCGGCCCAGCAGCAGCAGCCTTCCTTCTGGTAGCATCTCAGACTCTGCCAGACATCTCCGGGCCTAGAATCTGCGCTTTGGCAAGAGCCCTGGGTGGCACACCAGAAAGCCTGAGGAGCGCTGGTCTGCGGGGTGCCGTCAGCTCCCTGTCTCCTCCCACTGCTCACAGCGATCCCAGAACTGGCCTGGACTTTGAGGAGCTCAGCTCTGCCCTCGGGCCACTGCTTCCGCTACAGCTCAGCTCACTACAGCTCGGGCGCTATAATGTATCTGGGGGAGCTCTCTTCCTGTGGGATGTCTTTGCTAATAAAAGCTTCCTTGTTTATTTTTGGTCTTTATGTCTTTTGGAGAAAGGCGTTGGCATGCAGTTCAGGCTGGCCTTAAGCTCGTGCTGTAGCCCTGGCAAAAAGGGGGCTTTCCAGAGTCACTTCTCTGTCCAAAGTTTCTCAGATTTACTGGCTTGAGATCATTAATGTGCCTAGTTTCAGGGCTGTCACATTCTTGCCTCAGGTTTTAGGGTGACACATGTGTCCGGAGCCTCAA
The DNA here is from genome assembly GCA_004027025.1 of Myocastor coypus. Lineage (NCBI taxonomy): Eukaryota > Metazoa > Chordata > Mammalia > Rodentia > Myocastoridae > Myocastor > Myocastor coypus. The sequence continues at coordinate 838 of PVJA010003201.1, forward strand.
ACCAGCACAAAAGCTAATCGGCACAGTACTCAGTATGCAGCAGGTGCTCGTGAAAGCTTACCAAGTGAAGACCGGATAAGCAAAACGCTGATGAAACATTTACATTTAAGACTCTTCGTCTTTTTTGAACTTTGGCAAAAATGAAACTGCCCCTCAATTTTCACCAAGCCCTTGACTGGATTTGAAGAGAACATTAGAGAAGCCATCTCTTAAGACAACTTTTTAAACCTTTCCACAGGAGGTCCTGATTCTGTTGGGTAGTCTTTAACATTTTTTCAAAAAAATTTTATAATAACTCTGGTGGCTGGTCTCTAAATTCTGTCCAGGGAGGAATACTGAATACTATAAGCTAAAAAGGCTTTCAGGAATAGAGTGAGGAAGAAAGGGCATTCCTGACCTTGAATGTCATCACCTAAATGGATTGATTTTTAAGCTACCCTCATAAAGTAGAGCTCATAGAAGAACAGCATTCTGTTTCTCATCAAGATTCGATTTGGCCAGCATTAGCTGGGTATCTTTGCAATGTGTTCTGGGCGTGTTCAAAGAGGTACAGTTCTTCCAAGAAGCTGGAAACTGGAGACTCTCTGCTTTCTCAGGAGTGTGAATTTAGATCTCTGTTTTGATTTAGCATAGCCCAGGAAGACTTGCAGGAAGTCCTACTTTCTGGTGTTTACTTGCCTTAAAGCTTTGAATCAAGAGGCAGGGAAAGGCAATTAGAGAGGTGTGAAATTTTTTAAACGACCAAGAGTTTCCATTCCCTTTGAATTTTCTTTCCATTTCACTATTTCATGGTCCCCCCTCCCTTTTTTTTCTAAACACTATCAAAAGTTTATACTGGAGTCTAAAGAAGTTCATGTGAAAGTGCCATTATAAATGAAATTCCTAGCATAATGGGTGGAATGAATGCAATTGTGAGCAAGTGCTCATAAATTTTTTCTTTCTACTTTTCTCACTGCTGTTTATGTTCTATGAATTCTCTCTCTACGTGAGAAAGTGTCAGGAGTTTAAAAAGACAGGACCTTTTTTATGTGCACTGCCACACCCTGTTTTGGTGGCCTGCTCTGCGTGGGGCTGGTGTGGATTGAACTCTGGTCCTTGCACTTGCCAGACAGGTGCTTAGACTGCTGAGCTATCTCCCCAGCCTGAGATAGGAGCTTTATGTAAATTGTAATAACCTTCTTTAGAATGAATACTTAGAAACACAAAATTTAAAAGTTTTCATAATTTAGATGCAACTTAGTTTTTATGATTCAGCAATATTGTTCACTTGAAATCCTGTTGCATAAATGCATGATCTTCAGCCTGAAAAGTAGTTTTATATTCGTATGATTCAGGATTTGGCGGGGTAACAAGCATTAAAACTTTTAGTAACATTCTTAGTTCAGGATGTCACAGAAAAACCATGATGTTTAGTCCAATTATTGCAGGATCGATATAACTTTATGCCAATTAAAGCCAAATAGAGAGCTAGAGGTGTAGCTCCATGGTTGACTGCTAGTCTTTCATGAAGAGGCCCTAGGTTCAAGTAAGGAAGGAAAATAGATCCTTGAAATAGAAACTTGATTCAATCAGGAGACACACCATACTTTTCAATAGACTTATTAGAAGGGAATGAAAATGGTACTTTTCTCCAGTATCCTAAGACCTTAGCTCCTGAGGGTCACAGTTGTGTCTTAGTCTCTACTGTTTCCAGCATATGTCACAAAGTTAAGAGTAGAGGGAAAGGAGAAACATTACTCTGCCACTTAATTGTGAGGCTACTGAGGAGAAGGAAGCTTCCTGAAAGTTTATAACAAACAAACTTTGGTCATAGTCAACAACAGAGTTTCTGCAGCCTGTATGTGGCATGGCAAGAAACAGCCATTGTGTCTCTGTCTCCAGTCCCTGGCACAACACTCCTAAAAATATTGGGTCTGAGTAGAGTGATTGAAGCATCTTTTTGTTATAACATGTAGTCTTAGTTCCCTGTTCCTGACATAAGAACTTCTAAAATCTTTGGAATCTCAGACTAAGGCAAGAGGAAGGTCTGGGATTCCCACCCTTATCTGCCAATCTTCAGGGAGGAAATAGGAGCTGCTTAAAAACGGGATATGGTATGGGGAGATGGCTCAGTGGCATAAGTGCCTGTCTGGCAAGCACAAGGTCCTGAGTTCAATCCCTGGTCCGAAAAAAAAAAAAAAAAAAAAGGTTGGGGAGAAGAGGGGGATATGGACTGGGAGTATATCTCAGCACTAATGTGTGTGTGTGTGTGTGTGTGTGTGAGAGAGAGAGAGAGAGAGAGACAGACAGAGAGAGACAGAGAGACAGAGAGATAGAGAGACAGAGACAGAGACAGATACAGAGAGACAGAGCGACAGAGAGAGACAGAGACACAGAGAGACAGAGACAGAGAGAATCTTCTCCCCCATCCTCCTACGACCGTCATCTACTTCCCTTTGTTATCTTGGGAGTCCTTTTTCCTCTGCTATTGAGTCTGGCTATGGCTACCTCTAACAGCATGTGTGATACTGAAAGAGAGACTTTTGCACAATCCTGGACAGTGTCCCTCATGGTGTGTCTTGCCTTTCCTTGAGGGAAGGTTTGGTCCACAGCAGGATTTGCCCACCAGCAGGTGACTGTCTCCTAACACCAGGGCATTTCTCATGTTCTCTTCTCAGATGTGGTTTTGATCATCACTAGCTTTGCACCCAATAGGTATTTAGTAAACTATGACTAAAGGATAGTTTCCACCTGCCCCTGCAACCTCTCATAGAAACAGGTGACCTTCTAAACTGTCACACGATGGTCTTGCCAAGGCTGCACCCTGTTCATCCAGGTATTTGTACCCCAGGAGCAGACTAGGACTGTGACATGCATCTCTCTCATGCTCTGATCCCATGTGTAAGAAGAAGTCCTGACTTTGGATTCTGTCCATCTACATAAGGATCTGAAATTTCAGCCTTCCATTATGTCCATGTCTTCCTCAAGACACTGGCTCTTGATTTTAGCAGAGAATCTGTCTCCTAATTTTGCCCACGGGGTTTTCCACTCAGAGGGATTCTTTACAGAGCTGGTATATTCCATTCACTGCCATGGCAGTAGAAAGAAAGAAAGAAAGGAAGGAAGAAGGAAAGAAAGAAAGAAAGAAAGGAAAGAAAGAAAGAAAGAAAGAAAGAAAGAAAAGAAAAGAAAAGAACTCACGAAAAATAAACCACAACAAAAACACCCGGCCTTAATACAGTAGTATTTGTCTAATGTAGTAAAAGGCGAAAGATTTATACGATCTGAAGAGAAACCAGAGTTTTTGTCTAATGTAGATATTCAAGGCCTAGTGGGGTTTATCTTAAGCTTGCCATGACAAAATAGTACATGATGGGCAGATTAAAGAACAGAGCTGAAGTCCAAGGTCAAGATGCTAGAAAAATTGGTTTCTTCTGAGTGCTTTCTTCTTGGCATGCAGATGGCCACCACCTCATTGTGCATTCACGTGGCCCAGCAGGGCAGGGTGGGGGGGATGGTGGGTATGTCTTTGCATAAGACACTCCCACCAGCTCAATTAACCTTCCTTAGGCCTTCACAAAAGGGTCTATCTGTAAAAATAATCACACTGGGGGTTAGGGCTTTGATTTATGGATTTTGGGGAAACATAGTTAAATCCATAACAGGGTTATTAAAGACCAATCCAAACACATGAATTCCTTATCGTGATCTGTTGAAATTTATATTACTACTCTTCCTGTATTTTATATACATTCACATAAATGTATCCATAAACATAAATGTATACATGCTTTCTATACATCTATATGTACATAGTACAAGTATGAGCTTTTCTGAAGTCTTTCAAGAAAGATATAATTTCATTAACTGATGTTTGTCTTTATTAATATGCAGACTGAATTTTCCGAGGAGCTCTGTGACAAACATTCCTACCTCACATGTCCTCTTAGAAACTGAATTTTGTATAAAAAGGTGGAACCTAGGTCTCGTCCTTGAGCTTGCTGGGCATGTGTCAGTGCCTCAGTCAACAAATGGCAGCCTAACTGACACTATGTAACTTACAAACTTGGGCCATGAGAGACAGTACGACGTCCACCTGGCTCTCCAAGGCACTGGGGCCTTAGGGGCCAGTTCAGCGCCATGAGGACAGGAGGTGCAGAGCTGTGGCAATTGCCTGACTTAGTGCCAACACATGGACAGCTTGACAGCCACGTGAGCTTGCCAGTTTGGAGGGGAGCTTGCTGCCCCTGGTGCAGACAGTACTCTGGTAGCACTAGGCTGAGCTGAGCCCTCCTTGGGCACCACGCTCGGACTGAGAGGTCCAGTGCAAGCTGCGGCCCTGGGGGATGATGAGCCAGTGTTCAGCTGTAAGGACGAGGCCATGTGGGCGGGGCACGTTGGCAGTCGGGGAGACAGCTGCATGGAGAGTATTTCTGCTGTGACCCAAACATTGCTCCTTTTTTTTTTTTTTTTAAGATTTAAATGCTGTATAAAAGAAAATGAATAAGGGGCTGAGGGTATAGCTAGCTCAGTGGCAGAACACATGCTTAATATCCCCAAGGTACTGGGGTTCATTCCTAGCATCAAAATAGATCCAGAACAGCACTAGAAAGCCAAGGCAGAAGGGACTAGCTTGTTAGAAGAGACAGAGCATCTGCGAAGATACAATATAGAAGAGAGACGTTTGCAAAATCCAATGAAGAAAAAAAAAAAAAATCAAAAGATGGGAAATGTGTATGTGGTTTTTTTTTTTTTTTTTTTTTTTGGTATCTTGGTTTCTTTCTCTTTTTTTGCAACAAACACTAGGAAAGATCAGAAAAAGTATTCTGATGTTGCTCACAATATAAATTATGAAACTTCGGCAAAAAAAATCTATGATGAAAAATATAAGTAATATGGGCCCAGCAGGATGGCTCAGTGGTCTAAAGCGCCTGCTTAGGAAAGCTTGGGCAGCTGCAGGGACCACGGTTCGATCCCCAGCACCACATGCTGTGCCAGCCCTGCCCTGAGGGCAGGCTGAGCCGGCCATAAAAATAAATAGACAAACAAACAAAAGTTCTGAAACAAGAATAAAATAATAAAATAAAATAATCCTTTAAAAAATATATAAGCAATATGTCAAAAACTTTTAGGGCAGATAAATGGATGGCAACCAGTTTTGTAAATTTAATTTTATTCTTCCTCAAAAAATACCTATGTGTGTGTGTGTGTGTGTGTGTGTGAAATACCAGTGAAGGAATGAATTACACAGGATGATTCTCTCTGTCTCTCTTTATCTCTCTCTCTGTCTCTGTCTCCATCTCTTTGTCTGCCTGCCTGCCTGCCTGCCTGTCTGTCTGTCTGTCTGTCTGTCTGCCTGCCTGCCTGTCTGTCGGTCTGTCTCTGTATACATAGGTAGTGCTAGTATTGAACCCATGGTTACATATATATGAAGCATGTATTATTGAGCTACTTACTTATCCCAGATTCTGATTCTTTTAGGCAGGGAAAAGGTTTAAGAAATGTTGAAAAAAATGGAGTCTTTGAAGGGAAAATATTACAACAAATATCAATTATTTGATCAACTGTATTAAAAGAGCAGGATATTGAAAAAGGAGTAATTAGGCTAATGGAAGAAATGATGGGCCAGTAAAAGATTCATCTACATAAATCTGATTCAGGACACAGTAAAGAGACGAGTGGAGCCGCAGGCATGGAGGTCGGGACTGCAGAACTACAGCTGAGCTAGGAGGCTGTGAATAATGGCTCTTCAAGTCTGAAATTTAAAAAATGGGCTCTGAGAAAACTACAATGCAAAAAAATGCAAAGAAAGAAAAGGGAAAAAGTAAGACTGTTGAGGAAGCAGAGCCTGAAGAGTTGGTTATAGAAAAAATACTGAAGGGGAATGTGTAGTATTTTCTGAAGTAACAGGGATTATAGATGGTGACAGCACATGGGAACCTGAAGAAAAGTTAGATTGTCCAGAGTTCATTGTAGTATTTAATTCTTTGAAAGGTGATAAACAAAAAGAGGGTTAAAAAAAAGCTCTACCTGAGAGTGAATCCAATGACAGAAAATCAAGGAGAAAAGAGAGGCTGACAAATCTCGAGATTTTGCTAGAGGTCTTGATCCTGAACAGATAACTGCTATAACAGATAGTAGCGGAAAACTGGTATTTCTTCTGCAATGGCAAGAGTTAGATAGGCTGACTTGGTGCTGGTGAACAGGAAAGTCTGAAAAGTCCTCAAATTGTAGCTGCTTTTTCTGAAGCAACACTATCTTGCGTTCTTGTCCAGAAGGTAAAGCTCAGTAACTTGCACCATTTATAGGTAGCTAAGACTCATATATGCAATACAGATGTGGGTTTTTTTTATTTACTAGCGTGAGAAATAGCACTCTAATGAAAATCAAGTTTAATATTTTGGTTTTGAAAAGAATATTTGGGGGAATTACTGGGGTTTGTTTGTTTTGCTTCAATAACACTGGTAACTTTGAACAAATAAACACTTTTGTAGTTGCTTCCTTTATCAGAAAAGAACATTTGATAGCCTAATGTGTTTATTCTGATTTTTTTTTTGGTAGGACCGGGGTTCAAACTCCGGACCTTGCACTTGCCAAGCAGGCACTTGTGCCACAGAGCTATCTCCCCAGCCCCTATTCTGCTGTTCTGAACATTGGGGAACTTGTGCATACTGAAACTCAGTCAGGACTCGTTTTTAGCTCACCTGGTTGAAGACTATTTTGAATTTTTGTTTGTGTGTATATAAATGTATTTATACAAGTAGTTTTCATTTTGTTTTTAAACATTCACTAAAACAAACACTGTGAGTGATAACCCATGGCTGAAAAGCCATCATTCTGAGCAACCTAAGACATAAATCACTTCCAGTTAAATCAAAAGCTTTCCGGGAGCTATCGTCTCTTAAGTTAAATAGATGATTCTATTGTTAATTGAAAAGTTTAATTTGGGTATTATCAGAGCAGCCATATTGGAAACTTTATCTCCTTAATCACAAGAAATGCAGCAATTTACTTGCAAAATTCCTGGAAAGAAAAATTCTATCACTAGTAACAACTTCCCCACCCAAATAAAGCAGCAATTCAAAACCTGGTTTGCTTGAATTAGCTAAAGAAGACACCTTAAGGGAACATTAAAAATTCCTCATGACCTGTTCCTTTACAACAAGTGCAAATCTGTACTCAATATTCAGGATGTACCACTGTCAAAGACTCAGCTCAGGGAAAGCAATGAATTTAGAGAGGTACCCACAAGTAGGGCGTGCAGAAGAATGAGCGAGCAAACCTGTGTTCTACAGCAGTGGTTCTCAACCTTTCTAATGCCGTGACCCCGCAATACAGTTCCTCATGTTATGGTGACCCCAAACCAAAAAATAATTTTGGTGGCTACCTCAAAACTGTAATTTTCTACAGTTATGATTCAGAATCAAACATAAACATAGTGATTAATCTCAAAAACAATATTTAATTATATGTTGAGAAATATTTATTACTAATTCCAATAAATAACATTTCACCATGGCATAGCATGGGTTTAAATATATATTTTCTAATGGCTTTAGGCGACCCTGTGTTTTGGTTGTTTGGCCCCTGCCGGGGCCGAGACCCACAGGTTGAGAACCGCTGTTCTAAAGGATGGACCTTCATGTTTTCTCCAGTCCCAACTTGTTCTTCACATGTAGGTTGAGTCCTCTCAGTACTTGGGTTTCTGATTCAGTAGAAGACAGGAAAAAGAACTTTGTAGTCATCAGCATGTTATCCTACTGTATATTGCTTACTTTATTGTGAATTATGGTGAGCAGTGGTCAATAAATAGTTTCATGTTCCTTTTTTAAAAGCTCCAACAAGGATGAACTAATTAATGGATAGATGTCTTTGAGATCTCTATCTACTTGAGAAAAAAATTTACTATATTTTATATAAAGATACAAATATAAGAGAACAAAAGAGGCTAGTGATATTATCTTGCTGCAGGAGATCATTTTTTAAGTAAATTATAAGAAAGACAAATGAAAACCAATTCAATAGGAAGAAATCTTTGTAAATAGTGGTACTGTTAGCATTTATCATGCATGGAAAACTATAATGAATCTATAAGAAGATAAACTTCCCAACAGAAAACTAGACAAAATACATAACAAGGCAATTCAGAGAAAAAAAGAAATAAAAACAGAGAGATAATCATTTAAAGAGACATTCCACTTCATTAGTAATTGAAAACATGAAGGTTAAAGCAAGATGCTGCTCCTAAGCATCTGATTTTGAAGGATGCCAGACTGGCTAAGGTCTGGCACCAGGCAGTTTTATGCCCTGAGAATGGAAATGCAAAAGGGATTACCACTGTCTAAGGCAGTTGGCAGCCTCTGGCCTGACACACCCTCAGGTCAGGTACCTGGCGTACAGCAGGCATCTGTAATTATTTACAGAAGTCAGGCAGGATCCCTTGCACACATGGAAAGACTTTGCAGAAGGGCGAGTTTCATCCCGGATTCTGCCCTTTGTTTACTAAGTAACCTTTAAGCAACTGACTTCACTTTCCTGAGCAACAACTTCCTTATCTAGCTAGAAAATGGAGTCCTTGCTGGTGTGTGATTGGGAGAACTATGGAAACAGTGTGCACAGTACTAGAAGTGCTCAACATAGAAGCTGGTTTTTATTTTATTTTATTTTTTTTTTCCTACATGATTTCCCTGGAAATCCAAGAGAAGTCCATTTCCTCAGAAAATTTGACCCTAGTTCTTTTGTCGTTCTTCCCATCTTAACACCTCAATATAAATCTCCCAGATCTGCCCTTAGGTTCTTCTCTTTTGTGTTGTCAGCAAACTACAGCAAGTCTTCCAGCTGAAGGTGACATTCACTTCTGTTAGCCATTTAACTGACTTGCTTATAGTACACTGAATTCAGCCTCTCTCAAAAGACATTTCTAAGTATTAACTTCCAATACCTATTACCGTGTCCTTGTTAGGAGATAGGGTCTTTGCAGATATAAGCAAGTTAAGAGGAGGTCATGGTGGAGTAGGGCGTTCACCTGAGCCAGCGTTAGGTGTCCTTTAAAGAAGAGGACATTTGAACACAGAGACCCACAGGGAGAATGGTATTTGAAGATGGAGGCAAGGAGTGAGGTCCTGTGTCTACAAGCCAAGGACTGCTGGCAACTATTAACAAAAGCTAGGAAGAGGCTAGGAGAGATACTCCTCTAGGGCCTTCAGAAAGAGCATGGCATCTTGGTTTCAGACCAGCAGCCTACAGAGCTGAGAGTATGAACTTGTGCATTAACTCACCAAGGTTGTGCTACCATACTTTGTCCTAAGAGACTACTACATGGCAACACTTCTTGAAAGAAGAACAACTACCTCCATTTTGGCTGTGCCTATCCCCATTTCCATGTATTGACATGAACAGAGCTGGCTAGGGCATTTTCTTATCCCTTCAGCCTGCTTTCAGCAATGCATACCAGTCCAGCCAAGGTGCTGGTGGTAGTCTTTCAAGATGCTGGGCCTGTCTCCCCAGAGCCCCCACATGCTGCTTCCTAGTGTGAGCAGGGTCAAGATGGAATGAAGAGCCAATGCTCCATGCTGTCAAGTGGGATCAAGCCTTGAGATAGAGGCTGTGACTTCCTGGGGATCAAAAGGTTACATGCCAGAGCTGAAGCACTGACCCCAAAACATAGATGCTATCTCAACTGTGTAAGGCAGATTATACTTTCTGCCCATCCCTCTATTTGCATGTTGCAGAGACCAAGGCAGGCCTCCTACCTCACCCAGCTCACAGCACTCATCTACTTCCTGTCATTTTAAATCACTCATTCTTAAGTCACTCCTCTTCCATGAATCAATAAAACACAGGTTTGGCCATGGGCCGAGGCCTTTGTTTTGGATAGCCATTGCCATGTCTGGACTTAGGACTCCTTGGCGCCTCATAACTACAAATGTGGGTCAGAGTCTTTATTCTCACCATGAGTTGTACTGGATGTGGTAGATTGGAATTAACTTGATGGGATTCCAATACTTTATCCATCAGATTACAAACATAAACTTCCCAGATGGGGACGAGGACTGGAGGGCTCTCTACTCATGCACTGCCCCACAATTGTGAAATAGATGGAGATAATATAAGGTTTTGGAAGATTCCCTTAAAATGCAATGTTGGTTTTTCCATGTCCAGTCAGGCTTAAAAAGGGAAAAGTATTTGCTTTGGTTTGTGTTAATAAAGAAAAACATACCATATACTGGATAATGTATAAATTACAGTAATTTATTTCTCACTATTCTGGAGGCTAGGAAGTACAAGGGTTCTCCCTTAGTCTACTTTGTGTCACTATAGAAAAATCTCCAAAGCTCAGTACTCTGTAAAGAAGACACATTTATGTTGTGCACATTTCTGTAGGTATGAGAGCATTGTGCGTGCTGTTCAGCTCCAGCAATGGCTTCTGGCCAGGCAGCTAGCATCGTGACGGCAGTGTGCACACAGACCAGAGAGGACCATGCTCACTGTTTCTTTCTTTCTATTTTTATTTTGAGACAGGTCTCACTAGGTAGGCTAGCTTTGAAACTTTGAACTCACTGTGCAGCCCCAGGTTGGCCTTGAACTTATGCATGTCTTCCTGCTTTAGCCTCCTGAGTGCTGGGATCACAGGTAAGAGCCAACATTCCAGCTCACTATTTTATACTGACCCAGCACTGTGAGAACTTTGTTAATTCTTTCCAAGAGTGACGACCCAGTGATTATCTCCCTGTCACTCCAGTGGAATTACCTTCAGAGCCCCAGCCTCTTGAGGTTTCCCCCAGAGACCAAGCTTCCAAAACATGAGCCTTGGGGAGACAAGGGACATCCAAATCACAGCAAATTTCACCTTGTCATGCTTTCTCCAGAGAGGAAAAGGGCATGCTCAGTAGGCAGAAAGCGTGACACAGAACTCACTCCCACAACTCCTCTTTCCATCAGACCACTTACCTCCCATCACACCCCACCTCCCTGGCCTCCATGCAGAGATCACCTTCCTAGAACATGCTTTTTGGAGGAACACAGTCAAAGCAGAATGTTGCTTAAGGGATAGGAGGGTTTAAAACCATGGGAAACAAAATAAGTTCATTCTTTCAGTCCCTTTAGTCTCAGAAAAGAGTTCAAGGAGTGAATTTCAAACCAGTAAACTTCAAAGTTCGCAAATTTCCCTGCCAAGAGCCAGATGATAACATTTTCTTAGTGGCCCTTGAAGTCCTCCTACTGCAGTTGCCAGGAAACTTTCTTCCTTACTGCTTGATGGCTTAGAAAGATGTATCTGTAGCAATGTACTGAACTACAAAGAAGAGAATGTCCAATTGATGTCACTCAGCAGCATAGTGCTTGCCTAATGTGTGTGTGGGGGGGTGGACCTAACTTTGATCCTAGCACTAAGAGGGGTAAATAAAAGCAACCTCACAGAAGTCCAAGGTCTGGAACTTGCAAAGCAGGCACCCTACCACTGAAGTGTACCCTCCCACCTTCTCTCTCTCTCTTTTCCCCTCCTCCCTCTCTTCTCGACTTCCATGTCCCCTTCCTTCTTCCCTTCTTCTCTCTCTTTCCCTCCCTTCATCATCTCCTTATCCTCCTCCTCCTTCTTCTTCCTCTCTCTCTCTCTCTCTCTCTCTCTCTCTCTCTCTTTCCTTACAAAGCCAGCTAGCCTTACTTGGTCCTTGAGTCTCCATCATGATGACCCTGCCAAGCCCTATTCATATCCCTGTGGCTTCACTTCTAAGTACATAGTTTGATTAATTTTCTACCCTTTTAATACAACAGGGATTAAATTTTAACACATGAACTGTTGGAGAGCACGCCCAACCTACATCCAACTCTTATACTTACAATAGCTCCAGGTTCAATCCATTGTTGGAAAAAAAAAACAAAAAAACAAACAAACAAACAAAAAAAAAGATCAATGTTCTCTACTAGTTTTCCTAGAAAGTCTAGCAAAGTCTATAAGGCAGAGGATACAGGGTACCTGCCTTTATAATCTTAGGTGCAGATCAGGTCCCTCATCAAGATCTTTTATGGGCACTAAAGTCCTAGAAGGAAGATTAGAAGCCATTACTTGTTCCTCTAGATCCAGGTTAGAGGAGTGAGGTTTATCACAGTGCCTTGAACATGCTAAACATGCTAGTGTAAAGTGCTACATTTTCACTGGTTATAGAGTGTTTAGAATTAAACAAAACAAAACAAAACAAAACATGAGACTAATATCTTAACCTTGAGGCAATTTTGACATATCATAGAATCAGAATAGTAGCCAGGTACTGGAAACTTTCCACAGGCAGTCAAGAGAATTTTATTACCTCATCTAATTTAAAGAACAATGTATTACTTACCTCTATAATGTTTTATGTTATTGGCGATCCACTTTTATCGAGGAAGGCTTTAAGAAATGTCACAAAGGGAGGAGTGGGCATGAATATGTTCTCAAACTGTGAAAGAATGCTGAAAACAGGGGCCAAACGAGACCTAAAGCTTCATATGTGTGCCCCCCTCTGGGTTGGAGGCCACTAATGGAAAAACAGGGTTGCGCGTCCTGAGAGGAGATTCTGCTTTGACAGTAGAGCCACGTCTCCAAGGCTCTGTTCCTGGGACTTTGTGCTTTGAGAAACAGCACAGCACAATGAAAAACTTTCCGAGAAATTTGTACTTTAAAAACAATTCAACTTAAAAAAACCCTGAAAATTAAAAAATGAAGGAGCGAGAGACAAAGTGACTGGTACACACTACATAGCATGCCAGGGGGCTAGGGAATACCCTCTGGCTGGCGACAGAGCTCCGAGGGATGCAAAGTTGCATGAGAGAGAACGCCAAGGAAATCGGCATCCTCCATTATTCTGAATCTTGTTTTTTCTCTTTTCTAAATGCATTAGGGAAAGGTGATCCATGCCTGATATAAGCCACTAAGGAGGCTGAGGCAGAGTGCTACTTGTGCCCTGGAGCTCCAGACCAGGATAGACAGCACCGTGAGGTCCTATCTCAAACAACAACAACAAAAAAGCCCCAACAAAAATCACCCAAAAATCTTGTACTGATTGTTCAATTACGCTCCTAGAATGATAGCAAAGTGGAGATGGCGGATTCCAGGAAGTCCCCAGAAATTTCAAAGCAATCCTGTTGTCTTCTCACTTGGCTACAAAGCCAATGAATACTTCTGTTCTTAAAAGCCCCGCTGCTTCTGTTCTGCATTCTAAGAAGCAGCGCTGATGCAATAGGATTTCATTCTCGTGAAAAAGCAGGGATCTGCATTGTCTCATGTTCAACAGAGCTGTGTTTTATAGAATTTTATTTCAAAATCTACTGCTTCTACTTTGCTCATTTCCTATCTTTTTTTCTTTTTCTTTGTCTTTTTCTTTTTTTTTTTTTTGGTACCAGGAATTGCACTTGAGACCTTGCATTTGCCAAGACCTTCTTGTCTCGATCACATTCATGCACCATGGGTATTGGTCAGCATCCCCACTGGTGGGACAAAATGCCTAAATACACAGTTTAAAGAAGGAAATGGTTTGCTTGGGTCACGCTTGCAGAGGTTTCAGGAGATGGTTGGCTGACCCCAAGGCAAGCACATCAGGGCAGATGGCTGTGGTGCTGCAAAGCAGCACTTCACGGGATGGGACAGGAAGGCAGGGGAAGAGTTCCAGTGAGGCGCGCGCTCTCAGGAGGCCTGCCCTCCCTCCTGCAGCTGGGTTCCACAGCACAGTCAGCTATGAGCACTCCCTGGATAGTGAGTATGGCAGCCTGTGATCCGGTCACCTCTTGGAAAGTCTCTTTACCCAGTCGAGTTGACAGCTGGGGCTATTTGGCCACTGCATTGGTTTTCCAGTCTTGCTTGAGAGCACTAAACCCAGAGTGTGAATCTAGTCTCTACTACCACATCAGTCAGGGTTTAAAGCTAGGACTAGAAACCATGACCGTTTTTTTTTTTTTTTTTTCCAGAAAGTGATTTAATGCAGGAAGTTCTATGTTTACAAAAGTCTTTGCAAGAGTTTGGCAATTTTACAAGACTAAACATGGGGCCAGGAATGTAGCTCAGTGATGGAGAATACTTGCTTGGCATGTGCAACATCCTGGGTTTGAGCCTCAGTGCAGCAAAAAGACAAACATGAAAACAAACTACCTTAAATACACAACTTTTGTAGACCCAGCATCAATTACACTTCTAGGGAAAATGAAAAGTTTCATTCACACAAAAACTTATACATGAATAATCACAGTGGCTTTACATGTAGCAGCTCCAAAACAGAAACCGCTTAGATATAATTCAAGGGGTGAGAGGTTACAGAATGTTATATCCATACTGGGAACACTGCTCAAAAGTAAAAATGAACTACCAATATATATAAACTGGGTGAATCCCTAGAAAACAAGGGACGTGAAAAAAAGATATCCCTCAAAGCTTACAAGTTATCTATCATTTATTCCAACCTTCCAGTGACAAAATTTTAGAAATGGAGAGCAGATTGGTAGGGTCTGAGGTTAAGATTAGGATGGAGAGGGCCGCAGTGACATCGCCAATAGCAATATGGGCATCATGGCAGGGTTAGAATTGATCAGGACCCAATCTGTGGTGGTGGTGGTGGTGGTGGTGGTGGTGTGTGTGTGTGTGACCATCCACATGGGGAACCGTTCGCAGTTAAATACCATCCTACTTCACTTTTCTCCTACCTCCCCACACCCAAATCCTTAGATGCTTGAGTCTTTCATATAATGTGGGTATCATTTGCATAACTCCTGCATTTATCTTCTCTTATGTTCTAAATTATCTTTAGATGACTTGCAATACCTAACACAAACATTGCACAAAGATTTGTTGTATTGCTTAGAGAAAACGAAAAGGAAAATGTAATACATGCCCATGTCATAGGTGCAACCGTTCTAGGAGGGCAGTGTGTGGGACCTGAGGTTGGCTGCGCTTGTGGATTCAGAACACATGGCTGTAGCGCACTGACTATGTTGACACTTTGGGCCAGACTGCTGTTTGCCGATATAGGCTGTGCTGTGCAGTGCAGGATGCTGAGTAACACACCTAGCCCCCACTCAATGGATAAAAGAAGCACAATGCCAGTTGTGACAAACAAAAACATTTCTAGGAATTGTCAAATGTCTCCTCTGGAGCATAGTCACATGAGGCTGAGAAATACTATGTTATCATAAACACAACTGGGCTAACCCCCTCAGAGTACCCCATTACCAGAATGCAGCCTGTACTTCCCTCTGGCTTACATCATGTTCTCAGGCTGCCCAGATCCAGGGCTGTCAGTCAGTAACTCCTATCAACCTCCTTCTTCATCTCCCAAACCAAACAAACAGGAGAAGCCTCTTCTTTCTGCTCCCTCTCTTGTCATGGGCTAAATCCTCCCCCGTTTATATGCTGAAGTGTTAAACCTCAGTAGTCCAAAATATGAATACATCTGGAAATAGGACCTTAAAAGATGTAAGTTAACATGAAGTTATCAGGATAGGCTTTAAGCAAGTATCACTGGTGTCCTTTAGAAGAGGAAACAGGGATATCAATACCTTAGGGTAACAACAGGGATATCAATACATTAGGGTAACACCATGTAAACATGAAAATGGCCCTCTATTAGGAGGCCTCAGGAGACATCGGCCCTTATCCTGGCCTACCCACCTCCAGAAATGTGTGAAGGTTATTTAAATTCCCCAGCCTGTAGCCTTAGAAATGTTTCTCAGGGAAATACTCATTTTTTTTTTGTCTGTAACCTTCAATATCTATAAAACATTTTAGTTTAGCTTTTCATAAATATTTTATTTTCAGGCTCCAACACTATTGGTTTTATTTATTTTCCTATGTATTTAGTAGTGCTGGGAGTTAAACCCAGGGCCTTGCATATCCTACTACTGAGCTACATTAACAGCCCAGCCAGTATTGGTTTTCTTTAGATGACTTCTTCTATCCTCCACATAATAGAAGTGAATTTCTTGCTAGATGAAAGCTATGGGACAAACAGTGCATATTTTCCTGTTACCAATTTTTCTGTGATTCTTTTGGGAAGATGCTAATTTGTCCATGCAGTATCTTAAAGCATACTGACATGAGAATATATATGCTTTTAAGATAATCTACTATATCTCAAAGACGAGTCTTGCTTACAGCAGGTTTCAGTTAAAACGCTTTCTTTACTTCAGGGTCATGCTCCTCATATAAAATGTACACCGGTGCGGCTACAGGCTAAGGACTATTTCTCAAGCGCCATCCCCGAGGTTTACTGTTTTGGGATTCCAAGCCTGCAAGCCACGCTGTTCTGCTGGGACTGTCCTAGTAAACTCATAATCTGAGGCGACGATTGCAGGCTGCTTACGGGGTAGAGGGATACATGCAGATGAGCAGAGCGGAGACAGAAGTTGGCTTCTCCCACACCTGCTATCCCCAGAGTGAGTCACAGCCTCTCCTTTCGTTGCCCGATATGCAGCTGCTACATGGAAGCTAAACCGGCAGACACCGAATTGCAGTCCAGGCTTACTGACCCGTGCAGACCTTCCGACACTTCCTGTGCAGTAGACAGGTAGGGCCCAGGTGTCCGGTCCTGCACTGCACAGTGCTGGACGGGGCTGCATGCTGGGACTAGGCCAACCTAGTTCCTCCTCACACGTGTGCCACCCAGGGTCCTCCAGGTAGTGTCACACGGACACCTCCGACAGGCGCCAAAGCGGCTTCCAGGCGTCCTGGGCCACGACCACTCTGGGACGCTTGGGTCTTTGCTAACGGAGAGGTCAGCCTAGAATGCGTCCCGCCTAGCGTCCGAGTAGATTCAAGAGGGCTCAAGAAAGATTGGGGCCTGGGCGCCGGCAGTCCACCGCCGCCTGGCTACAATGGGGTGGGCACCGAGAGCTGCAGTCTCCTTCCTCTTCCCCAAGCAGCGACGGCGGCAGTCCCCGCCCCATCGCAACGCGGCGGCGGTAGGACCCGCCCCTCCCATGAGGCGCCGCCGAGGGGCGTGGCGCAGCATTGAGGGGGCGGGGCCTGCCGCGGGCGTCCAGAGGCGTCGTGCTGACGCGAACGACGCGGCGCCCGCCTGCTGCCTCCCCGCGGCCGGCCCGCCCCTGGCCCTCCCCCGGCCCTCCCTGCCCGGCCTCCGCGCCCTGTCAGACTGTGGCTGCCGGCATCGCTGCGTCCTCTCCCTCTGCTACATCCCACAGAGGCGGCTCGCGCGCGGCACGCCCCCAGGTCCTCGCCGGCGCCGCGCCCGCGCCCGTGTTCCGCCAGGCCCACCCCGGCCGCTAGCCCGCTCTCAACAACATGGCACACGCGCCAGCGCGCTGCCCTACCTCCCGGGGCTCCGGGGACGGCGACGTGGGCAAGTCCCGGAAGGTCGCTCTCATCACCGGCATCACCGGGCAGGTGAGTCGGTGCCGTCCCGGCCGGCCTCCCGCACGTGTGCGCGGCCTCCCGCGCTCTACGCGACCCTGCGGGAGCGGCGCCCGCGTCCCGGAAGGGGACCGCACGCGGGGACCGAGTGGCCTGAGCGCGCGCTGCGGTCCTCTGGGGGCTGTCCCCGCTCACCTGTGCCAGATGACCGCAGCCCCGGAGTCTCCAAGCCCGACAGGGTGCGCTTGGAATTTCGGTCCCTGCAGCGCCTTCTGCTTGGAGGAGGCGGGGAACCGGCTTCCTGTGAATGCGCCTGGGGGTTCTCTTGCCTTTCGTCGCCTAGCCCTCAGGCTTGTGAAACAGAGACGCGGATGCCTACCTGTTTTCTGTCTATTCCAGATAGAAAAGAGAAAACGAAAGAATACTTTGCAGTCAAAAGCTAGGAAATCATCTTTTGGAGGGAGGGCTCACAAGAAGTGGTTTTAGTTACACGAACTTCTGAGATTCATGTTCACACAGCCTGAAGGTATCTGACAGACTGGTGCACGAGTGAGGCCAGGATTCCGTTTCCAAAGAATCCAGCTCCTGGAGGGAGGTTGAAGGGGAGCTGCCCTCAGTGTTGGGGGCGGAGCGTGGTCACTTGGTAATGGTCTTTCTCATTAGCCTTTACATGCCCGAGTATTGCTATTGAAAAATGTGTATCCCAGGATATCTCCTGATGGTGGCCAATAAAATGCTGAAACAAAAGTGTAGTTAAGGTGATAATAGCTAATACACACTGCTCTTACTATGGTCCAGTCACTTGCAGTTAACTGGTGAAGTTTTCACAACAAACTTATTCTTGCCCCCCCCCCCCCAATGTAGCAATGAGGCTGAGGAGTTTGGTTGGTCTGAAGGCAGAAAGGAGGTGTCCACTTGGGTTTGAAACTGCCTGCAAAGCTCTGTAGCGTTAGAAAAGGAGAAGGTGAAATTGACCACAGTCCCAGAATACTTGGCGATTTCAACTACTGGATGCCTATTCCAGTACTTTGTCCCTCTTGTTTTAAGGTAATTATAATAAAGAAGTGTTTGTAAGCCGGTAAGACAAGTGGTAGGAGATGGATCTGAGGTGGAAGAGGAAAGCCTAGAATGCCAGGTGGCAAGACATGAGGGCTTCATAATGTTTTTTTTTTTCTTTCTCTTTCATGAAGCTGGAAACCAGGGCTTGAAAGGTGTATTCTTCCTTTTTTTAAAAAAAAATTTCTCAGAGTGTATCTTAGGTTGAAATGTTGACCAGGTATACACAGTCTTTCTCTCATACTGGAGATTGAACACAGGTCCTTCACACTGAGTTATACCCAGGCCCTCACCTGCTTGTTAACATCTATTTGAGACAGGGTCTCAGTAGTAGATTGCTTGGACTGCAGTGGAGCTTGGAATCTTCCTGCTTCAGCCTTCCAGTGCTAGATTACAGGCATGCACCAGCAAACCTGGCAAGTGTATAAAATCTCATAACAATAGACGTTTCTAGAAAAACTATTCTTAAGAAATCAGCTTTAAAATATTAATGTACTGTATTGGATTTTTTATACCAATTTACATGACCATCAGCATGAATCAGTGCAGAGCAGAGATGGAGCCTTATTTAGGCCCTTGAGAGCCTAACCTTGGTTGGTACTGAGGGCCAGGAAGCCTTGCAAGGGGCTGCCCACTCTGGTTTGTTCTATAGGGGAATCTCCTGAAGCAATACTCAGTACACCACTCCCTGACTGGGTGTTTCTGACCGGCCACTCCGCCTCCCACTTTATACCCCTGCTTTGCCCTTAGCCTTTTCTCATTTCTACCTCTGTGTTCTGAGCTTTGCTCTAGTTTTGCTCTTGGCATCATTTTCTTATCAGTGCCTCATTGGCTTCCCAGCATGGCTGGGAGCACAGGCCTGAATTCTAGCTGCTGATGGAATCTCCATCTGTTGACACCATGGCTGCAGATCCTTTTTTGAAGTGTGTACCTATTGCATCACCTTTACAGACATTGGGACCCTGGCTTTACATTGCTGCCTCAAGGCCCTCTGCCAGCCACACCCAAAGTTTACTTCTGTTGTCCAGTGGTTTTGGTTTGTTCTTTTGTAAAGTCATGAACACGTTCTTGCTGTTCTTGTGGTACTATTATGCCTCTTTGCAGTCATTATTTGTGTTTGACTAACAAGTTTTATTCATTTTTCCTTTTGAGTATACTAAAAGCTGTACTGTACGATGACCAATCCTGCCAAATGCAGCAACTCCAGGAACTTCCTTTATATTTCTACATATATATAATCCCTGTTGGTGGTAGAGGTGACTTACGAATCTTTTCTTTCTAGCTTTTTTTTTTTAGCTGTGGGTATTGAGCCATGAATCTCATGCATACTGACCAGGGGTACATTCTAACATTGAGCTACATTCCCAGCCTCTGCTTACAAAAAATAATTTTAGTTGGCCTCAATAAATTTTCATTATTGGATCCACCAATAATGAAAATTGGGGCATAGCTCAGTAGGAAAGTTTATGTGGAAGATACTGAGTTCTATGTCCAGCGTGTCTCCCCAGGTACATATACCCTCTCTGCCACATGAATGGAAGAAACCAAGAGTCTGTACCTGAAGAACTGTTTTAGATGTAGCCAAACATTTAAATAAATGCAACATCAAGGTTCCAAGGTTCTGCATCATGAAGTACAGGAGGTAAAGATCTGTTTTTAGACAATTTATAGAAATGTGATCGGGTCTGTTGAGCTAGTCGTGGTCAAGGAGAGGTAATCTATCTGCAGATTAATGACAACAAAGTATGAGTAAGGTATGCATAGATGAATCAGTGGATCCTTTGATGTATCTAGATCTGGTTATTTAAGCTATACTATTTTTTTCAATATTTTATTTTGATGCCCTTATTTTACTTTTTTTTTTTTTTTTAAGAGATTGGGTTGACTAGCCTTGAACTCCTAGGATTAAACTGTCCTCCTGCCTCAACCTCCCAAGTCACTGGGACAATAAATGCATGGTAGCACACCAGCCTTAATGCCCCTACTTCCTTATTTATTTTTCTTAAAGCATATGTTAGTTATTGTACAACACCTCTAGCCTTTACATGGGGCTACGTACAAATATGACTCATACAGGTGTTTCATCTTTTCTGTTTTAAAACTAAGCCAAGTGGGACATGGTGGCACACACATACAACCTAGCACTTGGGAGGCTGAGGTGGACAGATCTTTGAGAGTTCAAGGTAAGCCTAGGTTACAGAGTGTGCTCAAAGCCATTCTGACCAGCATAACTTGAGCCTGGCTCAAAGAGACAAAAGCAAAACAAAACAAAACACTAATCCAGGTGTGATAGCTCATGACTATAGCAGTTGCACTCAGGAGGCCGAGCCAGGAGGATTGTCTGTATGACATGGAAGACCCTTTCTCAAACAAATAAACAGAAAAATAAAAACTTAGCTGTGTGGTGTTGCACTCCTGTAATCCCAGCACTTGGGAGACTGAGGCAGGAGGATCATTGCTAGTTCGACACTAGTCTGGACTATAATGTGAGCTCAAGGCAGCCTGAGCTGCATAGTGAGACCCTGCTTCAAAAAGATAAACAAAAAACCTTAATTCACAGTGTTAGAAAATGATAACTGAGAATTGGTAGCAAGTATTCTTTTTATAGTGGTCATTAAGCTCTTTTAGTAATGCTTAAGTAGAATTACAGTAGTAGGAATATTTTGTCTTATTGCTTACTTTCTAATACCTGCAGCATAAGTATTAGAATAACAGTTTATATTCATCCAAATTTATGGAAATGTGATCAGGTCTGTTAAGCTTCTTGATTGATAATGGCTGCATGGAACCCTAAGCCAAATCAGTGTCTGGTTCAATAGAGCGAAACCCAAGGTGGATTCATAATTTTGCCAGGGAAGGGAATGGGAATGGTGAATGCATGCTAATTCCTCACAGGACTGTGTCGATCATTCACTGATCTGGAATAACTGGTACAGGTTGAGTTCTCAAAATACTTGATGGTTCTATTAATTTTAAGTTACAGAGAGTATGCAAGGAGGTTATATAATTCCATATCTATTGGAATAAATTGTTCATTCATGTTCCTTGATGGTCAGGTAGAGACAAGCCCTTGTTAAGGTACTGAGGAGGATTGGATAGTATGTCCCTAATGGACAAGTTGAAGTTTAGGGAACAAAATACTTTGTTATTACTTCAGTTTGAAAGGACTTTGAGTGAACACATTTAAGGGAAAAATGACACATCTGTTTTGCAAGATAGACTTGAACTTTTTGTACTTATGCTAACTACTGAATTTAAAATAATATTTCCGTGGCGTACATGTTAGGACTTCTGAGCTGGAGTTAAATTAAGTTGCTGTCATTACATGGATAACAAAAGAAAAAATGGGAAGGCCCCAGGTTACATAGCAAGCCAGTGCTAGCACTGGGACTAATCTCAGGTGCTTGTGTTACTAGGTCATTGGTCTTTCCATTGTCTTAGGATTCTGCCACTGTTCAGCACTGAGGACAAGAAAGAAAAACTCCCATAAGTCATAGAAATTGGAATGCAAGCCTCTCTGTGTTAATAAAATGTGCGTGATTGTATTCTATAAAGTTGAATGACAAATTATCTCTGTAAGTAGTTGAATCCATTTCAATATTGAAGGAAAAACTTATATTTAACATCTTGTTTGTAGTTTGAAAAGATGGAGAGATGAATAGCTCTTTAGTATTTGATCTGCAAGGGAAAATTAACAATATTCTAGGAAATGTAAAGAGGTTAAATGTAGATAGCGGTTCTCTAGAGCACTGAAAATGTTGAACATTCGTTCAAAGCTATACCCAGTCCTTAGCTGGTAGTTTGCCTGGCAGACCCAGTGCCACCTCTGTGTTTGGCTTCAGGACTCCAAGGCTGACATGAGTGTGTTTCACTTCTGACTTGGTGTCTCTGATAGTCCAGCTGTATTCTGTACTTTGTCCTTGTGATCCTGAGTGGCTTTAAGTTACAGACCCTCAGTTTGCCTATCCAGTTTTGTCGTTTCTTCCCAAGGCTAGGCATTGAACTCCAGGCCTTGCGCATGCTGGGCAAGTGCTGTACTAATGAGAACACCCCAGCCCCTGCCTGTTCCTTGAATCAAATTTTCCTGACCTTAGATAAAAAAGTGATCACTACGTATACTGCTAAACCAAATTTTTTGGACTATAGTTCCTTGGAAATAATTAAGCATAAGAGAGTATGCAAAATGCTCTATCTTTCATCAGAGTTCTGAATATGTAGTAGGTAATTATTTGGAGTTTGGGTACAGATGAGAAAAAAGTTACAACTAATAGAATGTGCCAAAAACTGCCCAAATGAGTGCCTATCACCAAGGTGGTACCCTTTTACTATTCATTTTACATCAGATGAGGAGGCCATAGCCTGGTGAGCTTTGAATTGCCTAAGGCAGTGGTTCTTAACCTTTCTAATGCTGTGACCCCGCAATACAGTTCCCCATGTTGCGGTGACCCCAAACCAAAAAATAATTTTGGTGGCTACTTCAGAACTGTAAGTTTGCTACAGTTATGATTTGGAATGTAAATACCTGATATGCATTATATATTCTCATTGCTACAAATCAAGCATAATTTAAGCATAGTGATTAATCACAAAAACAATATTTAATTATATGTTGAGAAATATTTATTACTAATTCTAGTAAATAACATTTCACCATGGCATAGCATGAATTTAAATACGTATTTTCCAATGGCTTTAGGTGACCCCTGTGTTTTGGTTGTTCGACACCCCGCCGGGGTCACGACCCACAGATTGAGAACCGCTGGCCTAAGGAGTCTGGATGTACTAGGTTTTTTTAGGATCTTTTTTGGGTTTCAGATCAGAGTAGCTCTGCTGGCCCATTTGTGGACTAATTGTAGACCTTCGCTGCTCTCAAGAAGCAAGTTGTTTTAAAACAAACCTGTGTTTGAGAAATGCTTTCTTCACTATGCTCATTTGGGGCTGCTAACACGAATGGCTTGTGTGTCTTAGAAGTCTGCAGTAAGGGTGGACTGGGGAGGGAAGCCCCGGCATTCTTCTCTGTTCTCTTGGGAGAATTCTTACCCATAAAGAGATGAAGCCTGTGAGAGTGCAGTGCTTTCCCTGTGCATGAACCTGTGCTGCTGGGTCCAGAGCCAGTGGCCAGTTATGTGGTGCACATGGAGGTTAAGTGCCTGGATCTGCACCTTAGCGGGGGTCATTGGGGTGGAAGTTGTGCCAAGAGCCACCACGAGCCCTGACAGCATGTGGGCGGTCCTGATCCAGTGTGCTAGAGAGAAGCAGATACTTGACTGTGCGCCCACCAGAAGTTGTTCTCAGAGCCCTGCTCCCACCTGCATACTGATGTTAATGCCCTCATGCTAGATTCTTGCTGTGCTCTTAAATTAGTCACTTCTCTCTAGTGCTACTTTCCCACTCTGTGGAGTGGAGTTTGTGGGATTTGTGCATGTTTTCAAGGTCCAGATTGCATTGATTAGATCTTCCTTAAGAGCCTTAGGATTTCCTAATACTAGATTCTTGTACCATATCTTGAGTAGAGAGCCTAAAGTATCTTTTGCCTTTCAAAAAGTTCTTACCAAATACTTCTGATCTAACTTTTTGCCTGTGGTTTGGTTTAGTTTTTTAGAAGAGAAACTTCTTCTATTAAGCATTGTATTTAGGCTGTTAACAGTTCTTTAGTTCTTCTCTTAACTTTCTAAGCATTGATACAGCGTTTTGTTCTCTTTCTTTCTATACTCCATTGGCCGTTACTGGGTATTGAAACCAGGAGATCTGACCTACTACTCCAGCCCTTTTTAACTTTTTAGACAAAGTCTCCCTAAATTGCCTGAACTTAGTGATCCTTCTGTCATCCAAAGTAGCTGAGATTGCACGTGTCTATCACTAAACCAGGTGTAATTTACCTTTTCTTCTAATAGCTGTCACGTTTTGAGGCAGATTACGCTGTTACTAATAATAGAAGTACCAGTGATCCTAATTCAAGCAGCAAATGTCTGGGTGCCAGCTATGTGTTATGCATAGGATACAGCAGTGAGCCACACAGATTAGAGTGACTACCTGTATGTGTGACAGGCGTTGGGTTCTCAGTGGATAGATACGGTTTTACCAGTTAGCACGTATGGAGCGTTTAGTCTGTGCCGAGTAGTGTTCAAAGTATGGGACTTGCCTTCTCCTCCTCCTCCTCCTCCTCCTCCTTATTATTATTCCTTGCTCGGCCTGCCTCGGGAGTGGAGCTGGCACAGCATGTGCCAGGGATTGAACCGTGGTCCCTGTGGTTGCTTAAGCTTGCCTAAGCAGGCACTTTAGACCACTAAGCCATCTTGCCAGCCTCTGCTGAGCTATATTTCTGGCCCTTGTCTGTCAAAGATTGAGATGAAAGCATTTCCAAATGTCTTTAGCAATTGTAGAGAGATAGACCACAGTATTAAAACTAGCTTGCATTAATGGATAAATTGTACACTCCCCCCATTTTGTTTTATTTACTAGGCCGCTTACTGCAGAGATATTTGAGGGACATCTTTAGTTGTTTTGCAGAGCATGTGTGATGACTGTTACTCTTGTGAACTCCCTGAAGATTGGCACTTTGTTCTGAAGTGGAATTAAGAATAGACTTGGGTTTGTAGACCAACCTGGATTTGAATTACTGCATAACTACTTCCAGGCTACATTACTGTGGCAAGTTACTTATGTTTTCTGCCAGCTTGGAAAAGTGATTTCTACCACATGGCAGATAAGTTTGCCACATAGTAGGAACCTTTGGTTCATTGTTAGAATGGACCTTCCTTTACTGTGTTAACAAAATTATAAAAGATTTCTTGAGTTTTAGGAAAGGAAGTTGAATGTAGTGAGCATTACAGTAATATGAAGCCTTGCTTTGCATGGGAAATCCATTAGATAGGGAGGAAAGACTCCATATTATTCTAGTGGAATCCACCCCAAGACTCTCCAAGTATAGAAGGCCTGCAGATTTGCTGTCCAGGAAATGTGCCAAACAGATCTGGTCTTATCTGTCCCTCTAAGAGGATTATGGGTAATGACTTTCACTCTAAATCTTCCTTGCTTGGATTTGTGGTTCTAGGATGAAAAGTTCAGCATAAGTAGAGATGAAAGTGAAAGAGAGAAGGAAGGAGGGAGCTCTTGAGTACTGTCCTGCTTTGATCAAAAACTGGCATGGGGACTTTGTAATTAACTGAAAGTTCTCTCCAGTGAGGATCAGCAACCAGGTCCTAGTTCCTGTTTTTGTATGGAAAATATTCATCTATTTGTCAACTCTTACGATGAAGACTTGCCATGAAATCTTCAAAATCTGTACCTATAAAGCACTGTGACACCAAGCTGGGTATGGTGGTGCACACCTGTAATCCTAGCACTTGGGAGGCTGAGGCAGGAGGAGCAATGTGAGTTCATAGCGAAACCCTGTCTCAAAAAGACAAAAAAAAAAAAAAAAAAAATGACTTGTAACTTTAGGATTGTATAATTATGTGTAAGATAAAAAATTTGATAAATATATTTAAGTAGTCTAATCATTTAATGTCAATTTCAAAGGTGAAACCAGTAGCATTTTTAAATGAAATCAGTGAGCGATACACTGAATTTAAACTAGTGTGTAAACTAAAAAAAAATTCACAGAAGAACCTTATTTTGTCAGAATTTGTTAGCGTAAAAATCTGAGCTGTTCACCTTTGTAGGACATACTAAGTAAATACAATTTGTTTTTCAATGAGGGGGGACTTCAGAGAAATTCGTATTTTTGGTGTAAATATTACAATATGTGAACATGTGCCATGTTCACACATTTTATATAAATAAAATAAAAACTTGAGTTTTTATTCATTCAGCAGATTTTAGCTAAAATTTGCTATGAGCTGGCCTAGGTGCTAGTAGTGTAGCAAGGAACAAGAGAGATATGATTTTTGTGGTCAGACAGCTGATATTCTAATGAGCATGAGCAGTTAGACAGATAATTATATTTGTAATAGTGAACTACTGTATTACAGTGTTCTAAAGATATTATTAATTGAGCAGATGTAACATCTCTTACTATGGAAGTTTTTGGCCATGTTGTCCAAAGAGTTGGTTGTGAAATTTTTGGGGTGTGTGTGTGTGTGTGTGTGTGTGTGTGTGTTTGGTTTTAAGAGATGGGGTTGTACTATGTTTAGCTCAGACTAGCTTTGAACTACTGGCTGGAAGTCTTTCTGCCTCAGCTTCTCAACTACATGGGTTTATATCTTCTGCTATTTTGTGCCCCCTAAAACCATTTATTCCAAGTGGAGGCCTTCTCAGTTATTTGATAATGTATACTTACATGTGTACAAATGAATTATAGAATAAGTGAAGCATTTGAGGACCTGTCACCTTTTCAAAAAATTATTTTAATTTATTTTGTTGTTATAGGTTCTCACTATGCATCTTGCACTCATGGTCATTCTCCTGCTTTCAGCCTCCTCAGGGCTGGGGCTGGCAGGTGGGGATGGTGCAGTGTGTGTTGCCAGGGGTTGAACCAGGGTCCCTGAGCTTGCCTAAGCTTGTCTAAGCTTGCCTGAGCAGGTGCTTTAGTCCACTGAGCTATCTTGCTGTCCCTGGACCTTAAGATGACAAAGTTAGGGGCAAGTGCACTAGTAGTAAGTGGTTTTTTTTTTTTTTTTTTTTTTTTTTTTTACTGTGCTGGGGATCAAACCCAGACACCAGACACCAGACACCAGACACCAGTTTTATCCTCTCTCCCAACCCTCCCTCAGGACAGCTAGACAGAGGGGTTTGGGCTTGGTAGCGTAAGCATTATGAAGTCAGGTACATGGGTAACATGGTCATATCCTTGGCTCAGGTTGAAACCTGGGTATAAGTCCTGCTTTGAGAAATAAGTGCATTAAAGAAAATTTGCCACCTACTGATTGTCTCTGAGTATACGCTTACTCTTAGGTTTTCATTTCCTGTTCTTTGAAATGGGGTTAATTACGCTCACATCACAAATGATGTTGAGCTTAGAAATGATGATTATGGCCTAGGTGGTGGTGCATGTCAATAATCCCAGCTACTTAGAAGGCTGAGACAGGGTGATCATTGTCTTGAAATGAGTAAAAGCTTAAGATGTAGCTCAGGCCTGAGGCCCTGGGTTCAATTCCTGCTCTATATCCCTCACCCCACCCCACAAGAAAAGTGAATATGGTGATGCCTAGCACATTGCTTTGGCAGAAAACTGTATGAAATGATAGGTTTCAGGATGAAGTTGAGTATTGAGAGGAATGAGGCTGCTCTGGTCATGTGCTTGTCAGCCCTAGTCTCACTGAAGAGCGCATTGAATGGGTTGTCCCCACCCCCAGTGGTTTTGTCGTTAGGCATCTCACCATCAGGCTGGATTCCATGTTCAAGGCAGTATGATTCTCAGCAAGTATTGGTAATCCAGACACCTGCCTGCCACACATGGATAGAGATACACTCCCTCATTACAGTTACTGTGAGGTAAACACGGCTCTACCTTCTCGCTTCTCAGGCTTCTCAGTATTCCCGTTAGTATATTACTAATCATAAAGAATAATGGCTTCCATGGTGGCTCATTCATTTATTTATCTGCCATATCCACTTTCTATTACGTCCTTCTCCTCCCCCCGCCCCTTGCTCCATTCTCCGTTCTAATAGTCTTTTTTTTTCTCCCATTATGTCTATTTTCAGATTCCACATGTAAGAAAAAATCTGTGATTTGTCATCCCAAGCCTGCCTTCTTGTTACATGATTGCCCCTAGTTTTGTTTTCTTGCAAACAACATGATTCCATTCTTCGTGGCAGACCCCTTGTCTGTGATGTCTGTGTACCACATTTACTGTATCCATTCACCTGTTGCTGACTCCGTGATTTGTCTGTTGTGAGTTGTGTTGTGACAAACATGGGTTTGTATGTGTCTCTGTAGTATATTGACATGAGTTCCTTTAAACATGTCAGGGGCACTGCTATAGTTGGCTGATGTGATAGTTCTATTTTTAAGTTTTTGAGGAGCCTCCATTCTGCTTCTATTATAGCTGTACTGTTCTGTGTTTCTAATTTTCCTTTGTTCCCCCCAAACTGTTATGCTACTTTAGAAATGATGAGTTGGAATTTTGCAGACACAGTATATGCAGGTATTAATAGCAGTTTTCACTGATTGTGTTAGCGACTTTATCACTGGGAGAAAATACCTGACATCCACAATGTAAAGGAGGAGGGTGATCACTGGTTTATTTTGGCTCTTATTTTCAGGGCTTTCAGTTCCCAGGGGACAGACTCATGCACAGATGGCGTGGTGGTAGGACTTACTGCGTAGGAGAGCTTGCACATCATGGTTGTCACGAGGGAGAAGGAACAGTTGCTGCTTCTGCTTGTGCCTTTTTGGTCTTGCTGTTTTGCTGTTTTCCTCAGCCGTGAACTGCTGCCTTCTGCCGTGTGCCACTCTGCCTTGGAGCCAGCTGAGTATGGACCAAAACTTCCACAAACTTTCAGCTACAAACCTTTTCTTTCTTAATTTTGAATGTTGGATATATTGTCCCAACAAGGAGAGAAAAATAACCAAGACATAAGCCTCACTTTTAAATCCTTGCGTATTTTATATGTAATTGAATCTGTTCCTTTAGTGAATGCCACCATGAATGAGTCACCTTCCAAAAGCTGCACCTCTGAACACATGAGGCTGTTGGGGGCCATTCAGATCCAAAGGATAATTCTGATCACTATTGATAAACATACTTATTGTAGTTTACAGTACAGACTCTCAAAAGGTAACCAGGGTTGCAGGAGGCCTACACATCAAGTGCAGGTAAGGATTAGAGTCCTGTTGGAGTGCACCTAGTCAAGAAGAGGGAGGCTGGGAACATAGCCTGAGGTTTCTCTGCACTTGCATGCTAGCAGGCTGACTTTCTGTGGCTTGGCAGGTCACTACAGAGGACCAAGTACCTGTGGGTCACAGACAAAGGGCTCACTGCCTACAGCACAGTAGGTTTCAGGAACTTCATATTTGCTGCAGTCCCTTCTCAAGGCCCATGGGGATAACACAGTCATGGGCTTAGCTAGATTCTACCTGTGCTGTGTGCATGTGCTACTGTTGAGAAACCTTGAGGTTAGGAAACCTCAATATTTTTTTTTTAAGCTAGAATATCATTATGTTGCCCAGGTGGTCTCTAGCGCATGAGCTCAAGTGATCCTTCTGCCTTAGCGTCCCAAGTGGCTGGGACCACAGACATGCTGCATCTTACCCATGTAGGAAATCTCTTTATCTTTTATAAGTAGTTTGCTGATAAACCTGCCCAGCCTATGCCTTGAGGGAGATATTATCTTTATTATCCTGTATAGGAAATACATTTCTCAGCTGCAGAGAAAATACTGTTTGTATCATAAAGGTCTCCTATTTTGTGGAAAGGTATTACAAACCAAAGCTGTTAGCACATCTGTTCATAAGACAAGCAGAAACGGGACTGCCCAGGGGAGGTACCTCCCAGGCTGCTTGCAGTATGCCTGAAACTCGCCAGTCTCACAAGGAGAGCGTTTCTCTCATATCCAGGTGTTCTGTGTTGGCAGGCTGGGGCTTCCCTTGGATTCCCATATTTCTTTTTAGGCTTAAAGAACAAAACAGAGACCTGGGCTCACTGTGTGGGTATTGCTCTTCACAGTGGGTTAAGGTCCTTTGCACTGAGCTACACACAACTCCAACCCTTTAAATTATTTTATTATCATTTTTTTCTATTTAGAGACAAGTTCTTAATGAATTGCTAAGTCAGTCAGGTTGTGTTAGAGCTTTTGATCCTCCTGCCTCACTCTCCCAGAGTGCTAAAATTACAGGTATATGCCACCACACCTGGCAGGTAGGCTTGGTTTTGATGAAACATTTAATAGGTTTAATGTGATGTTTAGGCCCAGTGGTTCTGGAAGCCCACAACCTCAGGATACACACTTGTCCTTCCTTTGAATGTTATCCCAGTTGGATGGTTTGAATTCAGTTAGTTTAGAACTCTGCCTGCCTTGTAAAAACTTGAGGGGGAACGCATGCCATCATTTGTTTTTAATTTATTCACTGAGCCAATGTAAACTTCTTTCATTTTCTCTTTACTTGGTTTAGAATCATACCTGTCACCTCTCTTAATGTCATTTGAGATTGCTCTCATTGTTGAGAACTTTGGTGAGTGTCCACTGTGGGCTAATAGGGTCTACTCTCAATCTAAAAAAATTTAGGTCTTTTCAGATTTCTTTTTGTGGCAACTGCTCTGCCATTGAGCTTCATGCCTGGCTCTCAGATTTCTTAAATGTTCCCTAAGGTCTTGTGATTTTCATGACTTTTGATGCTATTACTTAAGTAAAGCCTAGATATTTGCATGTTTTATTAGAATCTGCTTTTTGTATTAAAGTATGCTTTTTAAGGTAAGTGGTACCTCATATCAGAGGTGGAAAGAGAAGATCATGAGAGGAGAGCCAGAGGTTTGCCTCTGCAGATGGTACCAATGGCTTTCAGTTTGTCTTTGCTTGAAAAGCAAGGACAACATTTTACTGCTGAGTCTTACCACAGAGCTTAGAACATGCTGGGCTCTCAAAAAAAAAAAAAAAAAAAAAAAAAGCAGGGGAAATATACTGGAGAGTAGGACTGAGAATTTTTATTTTTTTATTTTTTTATTTTTATTTTTTTTTAGCAGGGTTGATAAATTACACCTTATGGGCCAAATCTAGTTGCCACCCAGTTTTGTAAATAAAATTGAATTGTGGCATGGGCACGCCCATTTATTGACTTTGGCTGCTGCCACGTAGGTTGAATAACTGCAACAAGATCAGGTGGTGTACAGAGTTTTAAATACTTACTACCTGGTTCATTCTTGAAAAATTTTTGGCAAACTACTGTGGAGCTGAGCTGTCTTCCAGAATGGATAGTTGAATTGCTATGTATGGGTATAGATGGTAGCTTCAAATGGGGGAATGTGGAGATAGAAGGAATGAGGGTGATTTGGAGAAAGTGTTTATACTTCAGGATTGGAAGAGAAGAAAGTTAAAGTAGAGAGAAGAGTAATGGGGTACTTATGGTAGGAATTTGAGAGAGGCCAGAGGGGCTTCTGTTGGTTTTGGTATAAAATATACATAAGACAAATTGACTGTGACTGACACAATGTATAACTATTGCTATTTAGCTACAGATTTTTTTTATCATCCTCATTGCAATTCTATATATTAAGTAATTCCTCCAGTTCTATCATTTCTTTGCTCCCGATAACCGCAGTCTGCATTCTGTCTCTGTAGATTTTTTTATCTGGACGTTTCATATAAATGGATCATATAGTATATAGCCTTTCATGTCTGGCTTTGTTTTCTTAGTGTAATTGTCTTGGTTCATTTTCTGTTGGGGTGACAGCATTGGAGGCTGGGTAATTTGCAAGGAGAAGAGTTTGCTTTGGGTTGCAGCTTTGGAAGCTGGGAAATGTAAGACTAGATGGCTGTAATTGGTGTGGGTCAGGTGACAGCAGGATCAACTCGTGGTGGAAACTAGAAGGGAAATGGGCAGTTGTGGATGGAAGTGATCACAGGGCAGGATAAAAGAAGCAAGAGTCAAGAAAGTGCACTCCCTTCATATCTCAATCCGTAGTAACTCATCTGATACATGAAAATTCCCTCTTGCAAAATGGCGTGATCCATTTGTGAGGGCTGTGGCCCCAGAGCACATGAACTTTAGTGGGGAAAAACCGTGTTCAAATCATAGCAATTAGGTTTTCAGGTTCCTTCATGCTATATAGCATGTGTGAGGACTTGGCTTTTTTTATGGATGGGTAATAGTTGCATGCATATGCTATACGTTGTTTATGCAGTCACACATTGAGGGACATTGGAGTTGTTTCCACCTTTTTGTTTCTCTGAGTAGTGCTGTAATTAACATTTTGCATACAAGTATCTTTATTCTGGAGTAAAACTACAAGATAGAATTTTTTTTAAAAAAATTTATTTATTTATTTTTTCTTGTTTCAGAACATTTGTTTATTCACTCATTTTTTATGGCCGGCTCAGCCTGCCCTGACAGCAGGGCTGGCGCAGCATGTGGTGCCGGGGATCGAACCGCGGTCCCTGAAGCTGCCCAAGCTTTCCCAAGCAGGAGCTTTAGACCACTGAGCCATTCCGCCGGGCCCCCAAGATAGAATTTTGAAGAAGAGTCTTTAGAATTACAAATCCCACAAGGAAGGTTGGGAAGATCTGAACTAACAAAAGAGCCTTTTGATTTTGGAAATTGAGAAGTAATTTTGTGGCTGTCATTAGTGCTAAGATGGAAGTAGTAATCAGGATAAAGTTACTGCAAGCAGTAAGTACAAACAAGGTTATGTTTGTAGGCCTAGTTAAAGGGTTAGACAGAGTTGCCCATCTGTTGGGAACATCTGGGTCTGGGAAAAGGCTTTTGTGTTTCCTGAGAGGCAGAGAAACCCAGTGAGAGAAAAGATGTGTGGTTTTGAAAGAAGCAGAAGGAGAGATGGAGGGCACTGGAGGCCTGAGGGGCTGGGGAAGTCTAGCCCTGGAGGTGCTGCAGGGGCTTGTCCTTGTGGGAGCTCTGCAGTGTGATTTGGGGTGTTACTCCTGGTTACGAGGTCTCTTTCACCTCATCCTGGATAGTAACAATTGTAGATTTTCTTCCCAATTCGTTTAGCTGGTTTCTGTGGTTCTGTAAGACATAAAAGCAGGATAGAAAGTGATAGCAGACGATGGTAGTTGAGAATTGACAAGGAGATGCCAACTCAATTTTGAAGTCTTCTGAGAAACGGATGTGGGTGTAGTAGGTTGCATCATGGGATTATGACTTGATTAGTGTTGGCTAGGTACATTTCCTGAGTGATAAGAGTGTTGGAAGTTTGATGTTTCAGAAGTGGTGTTGGGAATTACAGATAAGATGTTCCTTTGTGTAAGAACTGTAGGCTGAACAAATTGTTAACTGCTCTCACAATCATCTTAACTAAAAAAACAAAAAAACAAAAAAACACATTTTGCACAAAGGTGTGAGGAACCCATGCCCTCAGAATAAAGAACAGCCACCAAAGTATACTTTGGCTATATGAATAACTTTAATATCTTTTTTTTTTCTCCTCATTTTGCTGAAGACTAGATTTAAAAAGTGTTGTGGATCAGCATTAGTTCACAGGCTACGTTTGGGAACCACTATAGACTATATTATAAATTTTTACTTGCCTGATATTCAGAACTCTTATTAATTTCTTGGGTTAGGGCTTATCTTCTATGTGTGGTGACATTTTTTGGACTTCAAGGCAGAGAGTGTAACTCTGGAAAGTATTCTGCTTTGTAGTACTTTGTCCTGCACTATATTCATTTAATCCCAAGTGCCACTGGGATCAGTGGTTACTGCTTGCAGTAACTCCATTCTGATTGCTACTGCCATCTTAGCATTAATGACAGCCAACAAATTACTTCTCACTTTTCAGAATCAAAAGGCTCTTTTCTGGCCCAGCAGGATGGCTCTGTGGTCTAAAGTGACTCCTTGGGAAAGCTTAAGCAGCTGCAGGGACCACAGTTCGATTCCCGGCACCACATGCTGCACCAGTCCTGCCCTCAGGGCAGGCTGAGCTGGCCATAAAAATAAATAAATAAATAAACAAACACACAAAAGTTCTGAAACAAGAAAAAAGAATCGAAAAAATAAAAAAAATTAAATTAAATTTAAAAAATAAAGAAAACAAATGACTCTTTTTCTTAGTCTAGATCTTCCCAACTTTCCTTGTGGGATGAGTTGGTTGTTTGAAATTCCTTTTTTTTTTTTTTTTAAATTTTTTTAAATTTTATTTATTATTTTTATTCTTGTTTCAGAACCCTTGTTTATTCACTCATCTCCATGGCCGGCTCAGCCTGCCCCGAGGGCAGGGCCTGTGCAGCATGTGGTGCCGAGGATCGAACCGCAGTCCCCGAAGCCACCCAAGCTTCCCCAGGCAGGCGTTTTAGACCACTGAGCCATCCCGCCGGCCCCTGAAATTTCAATGATTATATCCTTGGCCATGCTAGGCAGGTTGCTTCAGCAATTTTCTTGAGCCTTAAAGAATTCCACCAAAGCTGGTAGAGTCAAAATCCCACTCTTCAGGCTCTATTTCTGCAACTGTCCTTAGTTTCTGAATATTACTTTGAAAGCATATTCAAATCTTTGTGGTGTTTCAGTTTTAAATTGTACTCGAAATCAAGTTTTGTGGTGATTCTGGGCAGTGATACGTCATGTAGTTTCAGCTAGGCACTCTTCCTTGTTCCTTTTTCCTTCTGATGTTTACTTTGGCATCCATTTAGTTTTCTGAGTTAGTCAATCCTAGTTATATGTGAGGCAGGTGGGCAGGCATGTTTTTTTTTTCTTTTGACCAAAAGAAAAAAAAAAAAAACTGAAAAATGTCACCATAGGAATCAAGCTTGCAACCTCACGCTTGCCAGGCAGGAATTGCGCCGCTGTATCCCTGAGCTATATCCCTGACCCCAGCAATGTTACTATTGAATGAACGTACAGTATTGATTGAATTTCTCAAGATGGCTGGAAAGATTTGGGGGATTGTTTATGGTGAAGTTATATAATTGACTTTGGAAAGGTTTGCTTTTCTTTCTTATTACAGCTGGCTTAGCCTGCCCTGAGGGTGGGGCTAGCACAATATGTGGTACCAGGGGTTGAACCACAGTCCCTGCGGTTGCCTAAGCTTTCCTAAGCAAGTGCTTTAGACTGCTGAACCATCTCGCTGACCCCCTACTTTTCTTTCTTTAAATAGAATTTTTGAAATGTAAACATAAAGTTAAATATGTATTGAAGTCCTTCAATTGTTTTCTTTAGGCTTTTAAATCTATGTAAAGGTTTTTTATTTCACTTTGTATCCATTTTGCTGTTTTGACTAGTAAGTTTTGAATTATTTTAATGTACATAATTTCTTTCCATCTAATTGTCTTTTTTTCTTTACTGATATTAAACCTATAAGTTTTAATCTATGTAAGCATAATCAAAAGTTTATTACCAGGCCGCTGTTGTAGGATTTAAATTTCAATTACTAAAAACAAGGAAATATTTTCAAAGAAATTCTTTTATCTAGACCAGGCAATTGATTGGGCATCCAAATGGAAATCTTAGGTTTACTACAAAGTGGTTAGTGGTGGGCTTAGAGTTGGGTCCAGGAAACTTAGAACTGCTATTTAGCTCTTCAAAGATTGCAGAACACTTAACCTGTATGGGCTTTAGTTTTTTCTTTTAAAATATACATTTCATGGACCGGCCATATAGCTCAGCAGACTAAAGTACCTGCTTACACAGAGCGCAATGGCCAGGGTTTGATCCCTGGCATGCTGTGCATGCTGAGAAAGTGATTGAAACTGGGCATGGTGGCACACGCCTGTAATACTAGTGGTTGGGAGGCTGCAAAAAGGAGAATCACTACTAGTCTGATCTATGTAGTGAGACCCTGTAGACCTTGCACTAAATACATAAAAATGAATAAAAAATATTTATTTCAGGAAATAGATATAAATATATAGAGAGAATAAAGGCATCTAAATTTTCTTTTATCTTACCGAAGTTAAGATTTTTAGTATGTACAGTAGAATCTACAATTTAGGAGGACAGTAACTAATGTGGATAATGTTTAGTGTTAGGATTTGGAAAAGATTTCAGGAATTAATCTGCTAGTAGGACTCTGATAGGAAGTAACCTATTGGTTCTAAAGAGCAGTCTTCAGAAGAGGGCCAGGGAGGTTATTGTAGGAGAGGAAGCTGTAGGATTCCTGAAACTTGTTGGGTTGGGGCTGCCCCCACGGAAATGAGCCTCAAGGTTTACAAGATAAAGACACATGCACGACAACTGGGTTATAGTTTAATTCAGTTCAAGTGGGACAAGCAAATATGCTTTGAAGGTTATCTTTATAACTGGACAGTTGTCTTCTATTTGATTGATGTAAGATTGTGTTAATAGGGAACTTTTGTTAGGGATGATGCAGGCAAGGGACCCATTTCTGGTATCTGAATTTTTACCTGGGAATTTGTTCCTAAAAGAAACAAAGGCAGAGGAGAGCTAGATGACCATGGGTTTGGTTCTTGGCCTCATGCTTAGCTAGTTCCATTGGCAAACTTGTGAATATTTCTGTATCATGCCTTTAATATAGGACGGTAGTAAAAACTTATTTGTAATAGGAAATAATATCTTGCATAATGGTGTTAAGGAAATTGTGAGCCAACCTTCTGTCACTTTGGTTTTACCAGTGCACCAGATAAGGTGTGGCCATGTTCTACCTCCTAGCACCTGATGGGTGGATTGCCCTTCTGCAGGGAACCTGTAGGGAGGTGGAGCCCTCACCCTTAGGAATCCATCTGATGGCCTCTTTCTGGCCTCTTCTTTTCATTCAAGCCTCACCTGTGGTCAAAGCCAAGAGCCCTGCTATTCCCTTCTGTCCCTCTACATTCACCCTTTCTTTGTCTACAGCAGTCTTATTCATCCTGCTCCTCAGATGTCACTGGAGCCCCTGCTGGGAAGCTCTCAGTAGGGTACTGGGGTTTGTTCTAATTCCATGGGTTGAAAAGGGAGTGTGAAAGTACTGTCCACTGGGTGAGAAAACGATTCCCTGTTTCAAAGCACTGTTAAACCTTGCTCATAATACTGCATATTATGAATTTCCAGGTGCCGAGATTTTGTACCACTGAGTGCTCTTCCCATGTAGAAATGGGCTGCATGTTAAAATAACTGATTTCCAAGGAAGTCTTGGAAAGATTTGATAAAGTACACACTCCTTAGTACTGCCAGTTCAGAAGCTCACCAATTGTAGGCTGAAGTATGCTTGCTGTGCCTGTGGGCCAGAGCTACTCTTATAACTTATTTTGCAGCAATGTGGTGCCCGTCTCTTCAAAGCAGTTTCACCTGTTTAAAACTTGGATTTGCTCAAGGCAGATCATTTAAGGTAGAGATGTGGGCAGTGACAGAGAGACAGAGACAGAGACAGAGACAGAGATGAGAGAGAGAGAGAGAGAGAGAGAGAGAGAGAGAGAGGAAGAGGAGGAAGTGAAGAGAGCAGGGAGGTTCTAGGAGTAGAAACATAGAAGGATAGTAATAACTTTTTAGTCTTCACCTTCTTCTGTGAGTGAATCCTTTTAGGTCAATAATGTGGCTTCACAAACATTTAGTCCTGAGTGACTTTCGTGTTGCTTGGCATACACTTGCTGCTTATATTCAGGGAAAGCTAAGCATGCTCAGGCAGGTATCTGACATCTTCCCCTCTTTCAAATTGTTCACATTTCTTCCACCTTCTACTTCACAGTGTGGACTGTGCACAAACTGAGCTACATCCCATCCCTTAGCAATGGCAATTTTAATCTAGAAGATTTTTTTTTTTTTTTTGTGTGTGTGTGGCGTATATATTCTGGGCTATAAAATAATCTCATAGAGCACTCATAAATTATTTAATTCTGAGCAAAGTAGTTGCTCGTCTCCTGGAATATGACACGGAATGTAGCCTCCATATCTGCAGGCATGGATTTGTTATGTATGTAGGAGATTAGACATTATCTTTCAACAATCATGTCATAGTTATTTAAGCAACATCTTTAATATTCTAATGATTGTGATGATAAGGTGACAGAAGGACATCATTGTAGTTAGTGTTTTCAAGGGAAAAGATCTAATACAGGGCACATAATTTTATTTTTAAATGTATTTGGTACAGGGTTTTACTACATAGCTTGGACTCACAGTGATCCTCCTGTTTTCAGCCTCCCTAGTGCTGGGATTACAGGTGTACCAGCATGCCTGATCTTGGTGGCTGGCGCAGCGATCCCAGGGGTGGGGCTAGT
The DNA here is from genome assembly GCA_004027025.1 of Myocastor coypus. Taxonomy (NCBI): domain Eukaryota; kingdom Metazoa; phylum Chordata; class Mammalia; order Rodentia; family Myocastoridae; genus Myocastor; species Myocastor coypus. Next base: position 38,960 of record PVJA010003201.1, read on the forward strand.
GTTGTATGTGTTGCTGGGGATCAAACCCAGGCCCTTGTGCTTGCGTAAGCAGGTGCTTAATCTGTTGTGCCATCTCACAAGCCCCAGCACATATAATTTATAGGATTATTTTATATATTAGCCCAAAGAGTCAAATGCAAAATAGCGCAGGAAATCTATCCACTAGCAACCCAAAGAATCCAGCTGAGGGTCAGGATCCCACGGCAATGTCCTATACAAGTCCAGCTAAAGTCCTAGAGCCCATGGCAGTGCCCCCCATGAGACTAGCTGGAGGCCTGGGGCCTATGACAATGTCTCATGCAAGTCTGTATGAAGCAGCTACACCGGGAAGGCTGAACAGTCAGTGAAAGCTAGGAAACCTGTGCCAGTGGGATGAAAAATCTGTGCCAGCAGGCTGAGGGATCTGCACTGTAGCGAGGAAGCACTGCTCAGAGTAAGGACCAGAATTCTTCCAAAGTTCACATAGCCATCCTCAGCAGAAGTGAGGTCCCAAGCTCCTCTGATGATGAATATGGCCATGGTTCATCTCAGGAAAGCCAGTGTGACAAGCTTCTTTAGGAGCATTGACGCCGCCTTCCCCTTCAGTTCCCTTTTTATGCTGTTGGTGCAGTCCTTAGGTGGCCTTCCATCCACAGTGCCATGCTGATGGAGTTCAGCTGAGTGTTCCAAGTTGACCACTGCTGTCAGTCCAGCACAGATGGGTAGGGAAGCAGGTACAGAAATACGGATGTGGGATGGGATGCAGTCTTGTGTGATATAAAGATCATATCCTTTAGGTCAGGTTTTGGAGCCTAGTAGACGTCAATAAACTCTATTCTGTGATCCTCAGTTTCTTAAGCTATGGGATTAGGATAATGAACATTATTCGCAGGTTGTTAGCAGATAGCATGGTTCTCAATACATGGTACTTACTGTATTTACAATCTGAAATCTTATAAGTGCAGACATAATTTTGATAAGATTCAGAATAACAGGTGTACATATTTAAATATATTGAAGAATGATTTGGTAAGGCTAAAAATTAGTATTAATATCTAGTACTCTGAAGTGGATATAAAAAAGCTTATTTTCTACTCTTAGAGTGGAAGTATGTGTGGAGAGAGTGTGTGTGTGTGTGTGTGTGTGTGTTGGTACTGGGAATCAAACTCAGGACCTCTCATTTGCAAGGCAAGTACAGTGCCACTGAGCTATACCCTCAGCCCAGTGTGCTGTTATAGTGTATTTGTATAAGTGAGTTATTAATTTCTAGTAAGACAGGTTCCTAATCCAGGAAGGTCAAATATTTGGTAATTTATGAGTGATGTGATTGGACTAGTTTGCTGTTGTCTTTCATTTTCCATAGGCAAACATGATTCAATCTCGTTTGTTCTTATTAAAACTAAGAAAGAAAATTTATGTAGATTTGAGGTGTAGAAAGATGAGATTTGATTTGTGATTTACACCTTTATTTTCTTTTAACCACTGTTTCTAGAAGATGAGTGCTGTGTATTTTGATATTCAGCTAAATTCATTATAATCTTTTTTTTCCTTTCCATCTTTTATTTCTGCAACAACTTCAGCTTTTATTTAGACTTCTGACTCTGTACTTGTGCCTTCAACACTTTCACCATAATTCTCTGCTTTTCAATAAGGAAAGTGCACTTGATCTTGTTGCGGACATACTTGGCACACACAGAGCCCCCATCAGCCCTGCTGATGTGCTTCTTTTTAGATGATCTCGTAAGAACTTTAGGTTGCACAGCCTGAACCCCTCAAAGTCTGCCCGGGCACACACCACACACAGATTTGGGAGCCTTCCCATCCTTCTTGGTATAGAGGTAAATAATTCTACTCCCTGGGGTTCTGGATAGTTTAGTTTTGTTAGAGGCAGTGTTGTAGGAAAGCCTAGGATGGTACCTCCGATGCTGAACCATTGTGAAAGCCTCTAGACACCATACCCTGTCATTATCATCTTTAACTTGCCATTCCTTTTTTGACCTGAGGTTTTTGTTCCAGTTCTGCAGATGTTATAAAAAGATATTAAGGGCTGGGTGGATAGTTTAGTGGAAGAGTGCGTGTCTAGTGTGCAGAAGGGTCTTGGTTCTATCCCCAACATCCCTCCAAAAAGAGGGGTGAAAAGATGGCATCTCAGGCTTGGAGTGCTGTGGGAGGGGAGCCAGTAAACAAAAGGGGGATGGGGTCTCTGAAACCAGGCAAAGGTAAGTACTGGCTTTACAAACCACTTATCAGGTCTTGGAGCCTGAGAACGTTTATTTTTTCCTTAATCTTCAGATGGGGACAGAGCAATAGCTTTAAACAGGTCACTTTGTATCTGATCGTGGGCTTTAGAGAAACTGGCATTGGTATTTAGTGAGCTCTGTCCTAATCATTACAACAGTTGAACTTAATGTGTGCTGCTTGCAATGCAGGGGTGCCTCTGTAGGGGGGGTACAGTGGCAGTTCCAGCACACATTCCTGCCCCAGAGCCAGTGCCTAGCTGCAGATGGGAGCCTGGTTGGCGAGCCCCTGCACAGTGTGCTAGAGCAGTAGGAAGTACCACCTGGGTCCTAGGAACAGAGTTGAGGAGCCTTGGTCAAGGGAGGCCTCCCAGGCCTCTTTCTTTGAAGAGTTATAGGAATAACTTGCTGATGGATACAAGCAGACATCCAGGAAATCAAACTTCATTCAAAGTTGGCACAATCACCGTAAGGAATTGCTTACTGAGAGGCTGGCTGGGTTCCTTCAGTGTCAGGCAGCTGGTGCCTGGGAGTGCCCCTGAAATGCAGTACCCAGAGGCTTCCTCCCACAGTAGAGTGTGGGGAGGGCTTTGCCCATGGAAACGTATTTGTAGTGTTGAGAACAGGGCGGTAAGCACGTTAGAGGGAGCCAAACAACATTGAAAAATCCCTTTTGAGTCACAGACTATTTTAATTAAAGGTTGAATGTGTCGGCACAAAACAGTATGAACTCTGAGTTTGCATGTATAGCTGTGCACGTGCACGTGCAGGCTCACATCCTTTGAGGCTTACAGTCTGGAGCATGTGTGCTCTGCTCGCTAAGGCGGGGGCTTTTATCATAACATGAGCCAGTGGAGTGCCTGTTTCATTAAAATGTTCAGAATAATTGATAATCTAGGACTCATAAAAGTGAGATTGGCTGTTAGTCTTCTCATACGTTTGTAAAATGCACATTTCCTTTTTTGCTCTTCCAAGGTGCTGAGAGTTGAACTCAGTGTCCCACACATGCTAGGCAGGTGGGCTGCCTCCCAGCCCAACATGCACAGGTTTTGAACCTTAGGTACCATGCAATTAGGAATCAAAATTCTCTCATGAACTTTTAAGTAGCATGTATTATTAGCATGAAACAAAGTCGTCTAAATATTTATTTAAAATTGGCTTATTCTGAAAATGATTCAAGGCAGCCTTATTGATTTAAGTTTTTACGGAGGAAGTTTTTGAATAAATGCTAGAGTAGAAATCATACTATAACCCACTTACATGTATGTCTCCCTTAATTATATTTATTAACTCATAACCACATTTATTTCATATGTAGCTATATTTGCATGATACTGTCTCCAATATTTTTACAGTAAAATTTTAGCACTGTGTTGTTTGTTATTTTTACTTTTTTCTTTTAATCAGTTCTCTTAAACATAACTATCATTTTGATATTTAATGTTAATAATTCACCAATTTTAGTCGATATGTTTGTGTTCATAGTTTTTGAATTGCCTCATAATTGTTTTTAAATATTTATTTGAATCAGGACCAAATGAAGTTCATATATTACAGTTTGATGACCTGCAGGTCTTTATTTCCTTCTTTCTTCTACTGTTTTTATCCTCTCCTCTCTTTCACCTTCATGTGTCTCCCCCTTACTGTGTCTGTGCTTCTTTCTACGCATGTGTGTGTGTGTGTGTGTGTGTGTGTGTGTGTGTTTAGCCTATCACCCTGAATTCCTTTCTTTTACTGTGAACATTAGGGTGTTTGCAGTCCCATATTTCCTTCACACTCTGGATTTCACTCTGTAAATTGGTGTTTAAAGACTTAAGCCTTAATTTCAGGAGATGGGTGAGGATAGCAGCACTTCATAGTTGTTCTTATGTATTTTCCTTAAAAAGTTTTTTTTTTTTTTTTACATAATGTCAGCATTTATTGAAGAGCAATGTCTTGATCTATTATGTCATTAGAATTTATAGAGCAGTACTAACCTAATTCTGTGATTCCTTCAAGGATTAGCTATAATACTTTTCAATAATAAGGGCTATATTTGCTCGTCCTGAGGTGTAGGAGATGCACAATAAATGATAATTCTCTGTCTTTGCTGGCTTCTGATGACCTGGTTCCGTACTATCCCGATGACCTTTTCTCTTTTGTGATCATCAGAGCCTATCCAATTAAATGCTGTGAATGAGTGTCAGCTTGTGGCACGCTGACAGTTGGTGGCAGAGGAACCCTGCAGGGGCCTCTGCCTCCTCTGTTGCATCTTTGGCAGTGTTTGCTTCACTGCTTCTCATCATATAAGGAGGATCCGTGCAGTTTTTCCTGCTCAGAATCTGCGATCAGCCCTTTTCCTAAATTGGCTGAGGTAGGCCTAATTTAGTTTTGAAAGTCTTTAAATCACAATTAAATTTGTACTTAACTATATTCCTGCTGAAGTACTAATTTTGATTATTGGCTTTCAAAATGTTGTCATTGGGAGTAGTGGTAATTCAGCACCGCTCACTTTTTTCCGGTTTTTTGCACTGGTCTTGCTGTGTAGTGCAGCCTGGGCTTGAACTCTCTGTGAGCCTCCTGCCTCCTGTGTCAGCACACCTGCATCTTTCGCCCCTCATAGGCTCAGTTAGGTCTTCCTCATCCCTTTCTCAGCAGCACTATACTCTACTGTGCTCTCACTTGGCCGTTCTGTGTTTTAGATGACCCCGTGACCTGTAGTCCCTAGGTGGTGTGGAGCTTTCATGTGTAAGTGTTGCTCGCTCCAGATCAGACGCCCCTCTCTGTAGCTTGGGCCCGCCATCTATTCTGAAGCATCCTAATTTTGGTTTTTCCTCTGCTTGTCCTTCACCATACAGTATAACTATTTTACATGCCTTTATGACAAAATCAGTGTATTTTGTTCTTCTTTCTCAAAGTGATAGCACATCAAGTATCTTATTTAATATCTACACCTGCTCTGTCAAGACCATTGGGCCTGTATTAATATTTTCATTTCATGAATGAGGAAAATTGAAACCCAGATGGCTTAATGGACATAAGGGCCCACCATTAGCAAATGACAGATTAATGAGCAGCCGCAATGATAATTTAGAGCTGCAGAGTGTTTTCACTGGATTTTGCTGACTACTGTAAATCAAGGTAGTCCCTTGTGCAACATATTTCGAAGCCCTCTTGAGTCAAGACAGTCTCAGAGGGCTTTCCTGAGCAGTGCGTGCCCTCATATCGTGAGCTTTGACTGTGGATTATGGTTTTATGATTTCTTATGCTGTGAATGGCGCTTGGCAGGGACTGCGCATGCTCCCTTTCTTGGGCTCCACAGTCTTGGGAAGCGATGTATACTGCAGGGCAGTTTTAATTTCCCTGAGGTTTTTAGGTCGCCTGGAAAGGGCGTAATGTTAGGGAAAAGAAATTAAAGTAACTGTCATCACTATGCAGAAGAAATGCTAAGCAAAGGGGATTCTTTAAAAAATTTTAAGTAGTAATTTTTAAAAAATACAGAATTAAATACTCAAAAAACTGCTCTTTTTACTTTTCAAGAAAGTGATGAAGTGCTCTTAAGGACTGTAGTCACAATCTATGTCAGGCAGCTCTCGTATGAGATGATTATAAGGTTATTTTGTCAGTATGCTTAGTGTTTCTAATTTAGCTTTTCAGAACATTACTATGGGTTGGTGGTGTAGCATAGTGATAGCACATCTCTGTAACCTGTGTAAGGGCCTGGGGTTTAGTTCCAGAAATGTACACACCTCAAAGTAACTTTTGCAAACAGTGAAAAAGAGTAAGCAGGCCTTTCCTGATATGAAACGATCAAAGATGTTTTCCGCAGAAATTATGTATTTTTTATTTATTTTCATGGTTTTGTTCGTGTGTGTGTGTGTGTGTGTGTGTGTGTGTGTGTGTGTTGGGAATTGAACCCAAGACTTAAACTACCTCTGAGCCATATTCCAGCTCCTGGTGATTATCTGCTCTGTAATAATTCCATAGTCTTTTATTTCTATGCCAAACATGAATTTGGGGTTATATAGCTTCAGAGAATGGGCATTGCTCAAATATAACATTTCAGTTTATAAAGAGCATCTTATAAGGGCTGGCCAAATAGGTCAGCATATTAAAGCACTTGCTTCCTTAGACTCAGGGACCAAGGTTTGGTCCCTGACCTGCCATGCTGGCCCCGCCCCTGGGACATGCTGAGACAGTGATTGGTACTGGCTGTGGTGACTGACCCTGGCATGTGCTTGTAATCCCAGGGCTTGGGAGGTTGAAAACAGGAGGATCACTACAAGTCCAGTCTGTATGGTGAGACCTATAGATTCTGTACTAAATACATAAAAGACAGAAAGAAAAAAAAGTGTCTTACAATTTTTACTTTAATCCAAAGATTATTGTGTTTGTGAGGTTTTGGCCTTTTGATTTTCACTGTTTTTTTCTTGTTTATTTTTTGAAATAGCATCTTAGAAATGCTGTCTGCTGCAGATTTTGTCTTAAGTGTGGTGGATGCTAAGTTGCCAAAACGTTAATATACTTGGCTGTGTGTTCTAGAGTAAGACTTTCTTGAATTCCAACTTTCCCAAGTAGAAAATAGCTAAACACCAGAGCCACTTAAGGAATTAGTTGAGGTATTGCTACTTATAATTGAATCCATATGTTTTAAAAAGTTCACGCTCAAACTAGTGGGACTTCTCTTTATCACATCACAAATATCACATATTATTGGATTTTTAGTTAATTGACTTACAGAGAAATGTAACACAGGTTCTCCATGAAAAATAAGTAGGGTCTATAATACTAAACCTGCCCGCGTAGCCTTGCTATATTTACTTAATCAAATGAAGTGTAATTCAAAAGGGATGGGTTAAATTATTACCAATTTTTGAGAGTTTATTTCAATTTTAGGTGATTACCCTAGAAAAAAATGATAGGAAAGATATAGTTTTGGAATGCCATGTAGGCATGTTTTACAAGAAGACATAATTGCAGTTCCTACTTGAGCTTACCTAAAAGATTAGAAGTTGTGAACTTGGTAGTCTTGTTTTAAAATGAAATGAATATTTTCTGGAAATGTAGAATTTTGTTGTAATTTTCTAGACCCATTTTCTTTGATGTCTGTTTTCTGAGCCTACAAAATATATTATTTTAGGACTACTAAGCTGAAAAAAAAATTTGTTTTTCTTTTGCCTTTCATGTCCTTTAGAACCTTTAAAAGTTTGCTACTACTTTCGAGATAGGAGTTTTCATTAAAAGGATGGTATGATTTATTGAGCAGCTTTTGATATAGGCCCTGTTTCACAGACCGTGTAGGACAGATACCATTGTTGAATTTGGTCTAATCTCAGCTTTAAAGTGACAATTAGAGAGCTGTAGAGAGAAAGAAATTGAAAGTGTTATAATACATTAAAATAATCAGGTGTTATTTGAAACATAGATACTTTGTCAGATATTCTTGACATAGACTGAAATGGATTACTTCCTTAGTATGTATATCTTGAGAAGCCATGTGTTCTGGTAGGAGCAGGCATGGTAGATGAGCCCCAGCAACTGTGTACTTGGAAGAGGTCTTTACCTATGCAGCCTGAGGAGATGTGTCTTCCATGATTTCTGGGGGTGTCTGTGGACACCATTAGGAGGTAAAGAGGGCCACTTTAGGTAGGAATCACATGCTGTGAAAGGGAACCACATGAGTTATGCCACAGCACAGTGGCGGAGCATTTCCAGGGCTGCATCCAGGACTGCCTCCCCTGTGTCTTCTTGTTGCTCTGTCTCTGTCTCCGTGGTGGGCAGGCCTTTTCCCCAGGTCTCTGCCAGTAACCTTCCTGTTTCCTTGGTCCTATGTTACCATGCCGTATGTTGAGGCTGTCTGTTTAGGCATCATTTTGTGGGTATCTGTGGTATTTTCAAGTCCCCATGCTGCTGCTTTGCTTTCCTTGGCTTGTGGTGGTAGCCCTTGCTCTGTGCTGAGCTCCGTGAGCCCCCCTCTTACCTGAAATAGCTTGAGCCATGGAAACATGGTAGCGAATCATGTAAGTTATGTGTAAATAACCCTGAGATGGATTTCTTCCACAGTTTTTCTTTCTTTTTTTTCTTTCGGTACCAGGGATTGAACTCAGGACCCTGTGCTTGCCAGGCAAGCACTTATTCTGCTGAGCTATCTCCCTGACCCTCCCACAGTTTTTAAATCATTTACCCTTTTTAATGACAGTTCTTTTTTTTTTTTAATTTCAGATTTTATTTTTATTTTATTTTTTGTGGGTCTGGTGTTCAAACTCACGACCTTGTATTTGCCAGGCAGGCACTTGTGCCGTGGGGTATCTCCCCAGCCCACTTTAATAAATGGACACATTTGGTGCTGCTAAGTATGAACAATAAAGGCAGAGGTTTTTCCAAAGTGTGCGCTCTTAGTTGCATGTGCGTGTGTATGGTAAGATGCGCTGAGTGCCGACTGAAGTGTGGCTTCCCCCTTGCCCCGGCACCTGCTGCTCTCACATGACCAGCACGGTGCCGCTGCAGTGGCGTTGAGAGCTGTCTGCAGGACTGCTCCCCCTGCAGGGCAAGGGTGTACCAGCCGCCAGTTCAGAGACTCCCCAGAGCTGGAGGACAGCAAACTGTGAACTCTGAAAGGGATTACTATGTCTTGTTCTGTGGCCTAGGTTTTGATATCCTTAACAAGTGACACCTGCCTCTCATATACATTAATTCTTGGTCCACTGTGGTACTACCAATCCTGTTATTTTACCAGGTAAAGTCATTTAAAATAAAAAACACCCAGAATGCCTCTGTTATATTCTAGCTTTATATGTTGCCATTATTTAAAATAGAAACTATCTTTATTTACTTATTTAATTTTTTTCTGTAATGTGGATAGGATCTACAGGTTCTCACTAGGTAGGTTGGACTTGTAGTGGTCCTCCTGTTTTTAGCCTCTCAAGTACTGGGATTATAGTTCCATGCCATCACACCTAGTCTCAGTTGCTATCTCAGCATGCCCTGTGGGTGGGGCTGGCATGGCACACCAGGGAAGCTATCGCTTTTCAAACTCCAGAGCTTTGGGAAATAATGTGAGTGGTAGAATACTTTGTAAGAAGGCTGGGTATGGATTTGTTGGCATGCCCAACAGGATCTTGATTTCCTTTTTTCATGTGTGGTATGTGCCACAGGTTCTGTACTGGGAGGGTTTGGGAGCTGGAAGTCACACTCTTGGTGCAGATGCAGTGGGCATGGTATCTGAGCTTAGCCTGGGACAGTTTAGTGAGATCCCTGCTTGTGTCACTGGGATGGGCTCAAGCTAGTGTCTGTGCCAAAAGCCTGTCACTTGGTCATGACCTGTGCTACTGAAAATTAGACTGCTTCATTCCAAGATATGACATGTGCTCACCCTCTGGCATTCCCAGATAACCATGACCAGGATGCTCCCTCATTCCAAGGATGGAAGGATGGAAGGATGGAAGGTTGGTAGGATGGCAATGCTATAGTTTTCAGCAGGATGTTTTATAGTTACTTTTAACCTTTTTCTTTTATACTGAGTGTGTATCAGGGCCCTTTACATGGAGCTACATATCTAGCTTTACTCACTCTTCTCTCTCCGTCTCTGTCTGTCTGTCTGTCTGTCTGTCTGTCTGTCTTTCTCTCTGTTTGAGGTGCAGTGTCATTAAACTGCAAAGTTGTCTAGCATCTAGCAGCTTAGGCTTGAAATCTGCCTCAGCCTACCTGCATTGTGATTAAGGCTGTGTGCTCTTATATTATACTTAGTTTCATAATTCTCTCTGTCTCTCTCCTTGTCTGTCTCTCTCTGTCTTTCTTTCTATTTATTTGGTACAGGGTCTCACTACGTAGTTCAGATTCCTAGTGATCCTCCTGTTTTCAGCCTCCCCAGCACTGTGATTACATGTGTGCACCACCACACCCAGACTCAGTTGCCAGCTCAGTGTGCCTGGGGGCAGGGCTGGCATGGCATGTAGTGCAGGGGATTGAACCCCCATCCCTGCACTTGCCTAAGCAGGTGCTTAGTCTGTTGAGCTATCTTACTGGCCCAGCTTTAGTTTTCTTAGTGTAGCACGCAGTATAAGCTTTAGAATTCAGTGAGTCATTTAACAATAACATACAGATTTTACTTTGAGAAAATAGTAAAAAATGATCTTTCTGAAATTATGGCTTCTCAAATTACCACATTTTGAGCACACTATTTTCTAAAGTTCTTTTATTTCCCTTTGGGTATTTCAGCTACAGTGAGCTCTTCCAAGACCTGACTGCCATAAATCTGAGAGAAAATGTTTTGATTAATCATATAGGCAGTTCCCACTAAACATCTGAGATGTCTGGGCCACCGTTACTGCCAGCTGTTTGTGGCCTGTAAAGTGGTGGGGATTGTGTAGATACTCTGGCTGTGGCACTGTGTATGAGCCCACAAGATGTGCTGCCTGGGGGCTGGGTGCAGTAGCTATGTTTTGAGCTCTGCAGATGGTCTGCTGTTATTCTTAGGTGAGTTGCTTGGCCTTTCTTTACAACAGTTTTGTTGTCTCTAATTTCTGGGCTCTTGCATTCAGATAAACTAACCTCACCGTCTGGCTACGATCCTGGCTGGAGATAGCACAGGCCTGTTGAAAATGGTGGGTGACACTACTTGAGAAAAATGTCTCAATTTTCTTATGCAGGGCAGTTGATTTATGTAGCTCCCCTTGGGCCTTGAGACAGTCCCAGCCTTCCCAGGAGAACCTCCCGCTGGCCAGGTTGTCATCTCTAGAGGAGCAGAGGGATCAAGTGGAGGCCTGCTTTACTTTTATATCCGAGGATAAGTAATTGCTTTTATGGATGGTATGTGTTCCTTCAGCAGATACTGAGCATTTGCTAGGTGCTGGGAACAAAATGATTCTAGGAACAGTGTTTAGAGCTAGTTAACAACCAAATCTGATATAAGTTCTGTAAGTCTGATTGTAGTTCTAAACCCTGGCATTATAAGGCCGGTGTTTTGTTTTCATAGTGACACCAAGGACCAGCTGTTGCCATTCTCCTTATCTTTCTTATATACAGAATCCCTATATGATTTGAAGGTAGTTTGTGTGAGCAGGAAGATGACTTTTTTCAGCTTCACAAGCCATTGCTGTAGCATGCATGCCTGAGCTCTGAGCTATGCCTGTCAGAGTAAGCCCTCGTGGGCTTCCTGGGGAAGCCTTGAGATTTGCTCCCATTCCTTGATCTACATCTTTCCTGCTGCATGTTATGCAGATGTGGTGTCTAGAGCTTTAGCGGCGCTTTCATGCTATACCTTGAAGATAGAGGGAGGAAAAATAGTAGGAATGTAGAGCCCTGATGACTGCTGAGCCCATGCTGGCAGTTCCACACTGGTCACAGTAGATTCTTCTTGTGTTACGTGTTCCAGTTCCAGCTTAACCTGCAGCCCCCACCGTCATGGGCATCTCTAACCTTGCAGCAGTGCCATTATCACCAGGTAGCCTTCTGAGAGTGTTTTAGTGTGCTTGTCTCTCCTTCACAGCCTGTGGGATCTGGTGGAATGGGATCAGTTTGCAGTAAAGAAATCCACAGACTGAGGAATATCTGATGTACGGTTCCTAAACAAATACGCTTGGAAATCTTTTAAAGCAGTGCTTCTCAAAGTGTGCTCCCTAAACCAGCAGCATTTACTTCAGCCAGACCTAGTGAATCCAAATGTGGAAGGAACGCTTCTGTTCTAGGGAGTGATGTGGACATGCCGAAGCTGAAGACCCAGTTCTGTGGGGCTGGGCATATAAGTCACTGGTATCCCGTGCAGTAGCCTAGTATGCGAGAGGCCCAGGGTTCTGTTTCTAGCACTACAAAAACAAACAGAAAATAAAACAAAGCAGGGTTAAATGATCCTCTATACCTTGCTATTCAAGGAAAATGAATTTGGCCAGGTGACAGTGGGTGGGTAAGGTTTGAAGTTGTTGAAACTGTTCTAGCTGCTTTCTCTTGTTTAGAGTAAAGGGACAAATGAACCCTTTAGAAAGCTCCTGACTTCAGGCTGAAGTACATGGACCTGCCAGGGGAGGCAGTAGAGTGACAATTGCTCAGGCCCTGATGTTGTCAGGCAGCCCACACAGGAGGGGGAATGCAGAGGCCTCCAGTATCACAGGGGGGAAAAAAAAAAGTCTCTGCTTGAGTGGCAAAACTGAGTTCATATTTGGCTATCTGTGTTTTCTATGTTCTCTGAACCGCTGCCAAATCATTTAAGCAAAATATGAACAAATTGCTTGAGAAAAACAATACTTAAATTGATGTGTGATGAAACCAAATGCATATGAAGTTCTAACTCCATTAAGGGAGTTAATGTTACTATCAAAACCCTCACACAGAATTACACAAAACCAAGAAGCAAATAGATCAGCATCCAAAGTCTCACACTGAGCAGTAGAAGGAGTCAGCAATGAATTGCTCCCAGTGGGGACACATTCAGGAATGGGGATCAGGGTGGCAGTGGGGTAGAGGTGCCAAGCTGAAAACCTGCCTGGGGAGATGTGCTGCTCCTGGGATTATTCTGGGTGGAATTGAAAGCAAGTGGAAGGAGTTACTTAGGGGAGCACTGTGATCTGACCTGTGATTGAACAAACCCTCAGTGACTGCTGCACGAATGGGGGACTGCTGAGGGCAAGATTGCAGCACTTGGGCTGCTGCCAGAACAGCTCAGCACTTATGTAGGAGTCAGGTGTGAGGTGTATATTGCAGAGGCAGAATATGGGATTCATTTCAGGCTCAGACTTTTCAGGGATGGAGTTTCAGGTGCAAGCAGTGGTGACTCAGGAAGAAAAAGAATACTGTTAGTATAAATCTTAGCACTATTTGTGCTAATTTTGTTTAGACAAAATATCATGTTTGCGTCTTATACTCTGAATACCATGAAGACAACAATGCAGTGTATTAATTATTGTAACTGTCTTACTAACTTATTTTGAAACTGTCTCATTGCTATTTCTTTCTCACTAAAATTAATTAAAAAAGTAAATAAAGGCTGGAGAGATAGCTCAGTAGGATAAGCACTTGCCTGGCAAGCACAGGTCCTGAGTTCAATCCCCAGCACTGAAATAAATAAATAAATAAATAAATACATACATACATACATACATACATAAATACATAAGTACATAAATACATAAATACATAAGTACATAAATAAGAATAATGTTAAGCACTTATGACCACAAGCCTTGAATTGATTACCACTTCAGTTAGTGCGGCTTTAGCCAGGCTGTGCTGGATCTTGAACTCTCTCCTTTCTAAGATGGTGACATTAACATCTGCCTTGAGGGGGTCCTGGGAGAATCACTAACATTCCTCTCTTAATGACCTGTTTAACTACTGTTTGGACTTCTAGTCCTCTGCTCTGACTTTTAACCTTTTCTTTTTTTCTGTACAGTTCTGTACATCTGGTTTTTAGAACCTCCATGTCTTTTTCTGGTACAGTAAACCTTGTTTATATAGTACTGTAGCTTTTGCAGATTATACTGTGTGGTACAGTACTATAGTTTTATGTTCTGTTATACAGGAAGAGTTATACAAATAAAAGCTAATACATCAAGTTGGGCTTTACTTTGACTATTTCTTTGTTCTGAATATTGTAATGTACATACTATGTTCAATTCCTCATTTTGTGAGCAATTCATTTAATTACCTAGTCACAGGAAGGAACAGGGTCCTTAAATGAAGCATATCTATAAATATAAAAGTATGTTAAAGTGTTTAGAACAATATACAAACCTAGTAGATAATAAATGTGAATCATTACTTTTTCCTTCCTTTTATATAAAAAAAATTAGAGGTGTTGGAGGTATAGCACAGTGGTAGAACACATCTTACCATTGTGAGACCCTGGGTTTAATTCCTAATACCAAAAGAAAAAGAAAACCCAAATATTTTTATATTAGAAAAAATTATTCATTAAATCACACATACTACTGAATGATTTTTGTTATAGAAACAAATGATGAACATAGCTTTAAGCCCTGTGATATTTTTTGTAAGTAAAAGATAACTTATAAAAAAAGATGTGCCTACTTTTTACAGCCAGTCCCCCTAACATAAGCAGAGTATTTGTTGCCTTTTGGCAGTAAAATAAGATGGTAGATTATGTGGTTTTCTTACCTGATCTATAACTAGTAGTGGTAGAGGTAACTTGTCTACTGGGTCATGCTGTCTAGTGGAACTTCCATGGTGATGAAAATGTTATGTGCCTAGAATAGCAGCTGTAGGCCCCATGCAGTTATGCAACACTTCAAATCTGACTAATACAACCAAGTAATTGAATTTTTAATATAATTTAATTTACATTAGTTTAAATTGCCCCTTGTTGCTAGTGACTACTGTATTGGACAGTATGGCCACAGAAAATGGCTTCTGTACAGCCAAGGCAATCCTAGGCAACCACAACGAAGCTGGAGGCGTCAAATATCTGACTTCAAGTTATGCTGCAAAGTGGCAGTGATACAAACAGCACGATATTGGCACAGAAACAGATGTGTGGATCAGTGGAACAGACTAGAGGATACAGCACCATCCGAGACATATGCAGCTTTTTGATCTTTGACAAGAAGGCCCACAACATAGATTAGTGGAAAGACAGCTTCTCTGTCAAATCGTGCTGTTCAGGAAACTGGCTGCCCATTTCAGAAGATTGAAGCTGCACTTGTATCACTCACCACGTGCTAAGCTAAAACCAAAATGGATGAAAGATTAATATATTAGAACAGAAGCAACCTACTGGAAGATAAAAATAGGTAAAACTTTTGAAGTTACTAGTCCAGGCAAGGACTTTCTGAACAGAACTCCACCCACACAAAAAGTAACAGAAATAATCAATAAAATGAGATTCTATCAAATTAAAAAGCTGGAATGTTTTTGGGAGTGTAGACTGGTACATCCTCTGTGCAAATCAGTGTGGAAATTCCTTAGAAAACTAGGGTTAGAAGTTCTGTTTGATCCAGCTATTCCCCATCTGGATGCTTTTCCAGAAGAATGGAAGACATACTATAGCAGTAGATGTGCACCCACTTTTATAGCAGCACAGTTTGTCACAGGTAAATCTTGGAAACAACTGGGAAATCAATAAACACATATTATATTTAGGAATCTGTCCATTTCTTCTGTGTTTTCCATCCTATGAGAGTATTGATGAGTCTCTCAATTTCTACAGGCTTTGTGGTAATTTCACCCTTTTCATTCCTTCTTGCTTGAATTTGAATTTTTTTTTTTCTTTTTTGATGAGGTTGACTAGGGGTTTATCAATTTTATTTAATCTTTTAAAAAACCAATTCTTGCACTCGTTAATTCTTTGTATTGTTTTCCATGTCTCAATTGCATTAACTTCTGCTCTGACTTTTATAATTTCTTCCTTTCTTTGATCCTTGTGCTTGACTTGCTCTTCTTTTTCTAGAAGCTTGAGGTGCAACTTTAGAGGATTTACATGTTCTTTTTCTGTTTTCCTAATGTGAGAGTTCACCACTATATAACTTTCCATCTGAGAACTTCTTTTGTTGTGTCTCACAAATTCTAGTAAGTTGTGTTTGAATTTTTGTTTGTGGTAGATATTGCTTAATTTCATCTGTGACTCACTGGTTGTTCAGGTTAGTATTTCCATGTAATTATGGAGTTTTTGCAGTTTGTTTTGTCATTAATTTTTAGTTTCATTGCATTATGGTCAGATAATATTCATAGGATAATTTAAATTCCTTACATTTACTTAAGCATGTTCTGTAGACTAGAGTGGTCTACATGTGCAGCTGAAAAGAATGTATATTCAGATATTGGGCAGAATGGTCTCTAAACATCTATTAAGACTTTTTGTATTTTTAGTAAGGGTCTTCAGGGTCTCACTATGTAGATTGAACTTGCAGTGATCCGCCTGTGTTCAGCCTTCCAAAGAGCTGGGACTACAGGCATGCGCTAAAATGTCCAGTCTCAATCACTATCTCAATGCACCCAGGGGCAGGGCCAGTGCTGCATGTTGGGGATCGAACTCCAGCCATTGTGTCTGCCTAAGCAGGTGTTTTAAGCTGCTGAGCTATTTGGCTGGCCCTAGACCATTATATTTTTATACAATGGAGTATTACTTAGCTATACAGAAGATAAGCTTGAGACTTTCATAGATAAATTGATGCAACTAGAGACCATACTCCTGAGTGAAATAAATGAGACCCACACGTGCAAACATCATGTTGTCTCCCTACTATAATAAAGTGAAAGAGTAAATAAAATCTGAAAGGTACATAGATATTGTAAAAGGGACTATTAAAACTGCTCAAGAGGAATGAATAACTGAGATGAGCAAAGGGGAAGTGAAAGCAAAAGGGGAAAATATCATGTATGTATATACACTGGACAGCTAAGATTATTGCATTGCTAATTTCTATCAGTTTTTTGAAGGAATCAGTTAATGGTTAAAATTTTTATTTTAACCAACTTTACATGCTTGTATCTGATAATCTGAGCAAATATTTGAAGACAACAATGTGTAATATAACAACCATTGTTGAACATCTGTCATTTTGGTGTTTCATTTTTGAAATAGTATATCATTTCCAATGTCATATATATTTTTATTCTCTTTAAAATAAAAATATAAAGCTAGAGTATCTATACATAATTGATACTACTTGATTATGAAGAAGGATAAATTTCTATATTTGTAGGGAAACCGATATGCCTTGAAAGCATAATGTTAAGAGAAATAAATTAGACATACAAGCTTAAATGTTGTTTGATTTCTCTCATTTGAGTAATCCAAAGTATAAATAAAGAACAAATAAAATATCACTAAAAGGAAATAGGGAGGTATGTCTTCTGCAAATGGGAAGGGGACAGAGAGTCTGAGTGGGAGGGGAGATAAAGGAACATGAGATTTAAAGTGTGACATGTACATGAACTGACTCCTCTCAATGTAATCTTTATATATCTCAAACATGAACTAAAAATAAAATAGTGAAAATGGAGAAAGGGGCTCTAAAGAGGAGGGAAGTAGGTGAGGAGAGGAAGAGAAATAAAAGGAATCAAGATGTGTTAAGTATGTGTACCTACTCTCTGGGATGAGTGTAAATGTGTGATTCCAACGTCTACTAATAACAAACCCGCAAGTCAGCCTTTTGAAGAAAGAAAGAACAACTTCTATAAGTGCACAGACTCTTGTCACTGGACCTAAATACATAAAATAGTGCTGAGCACCATAACAGTGTTTAATATTATTCTTGAGAGAATGAAAAGATGTCCTTTCAAGATCAGGATTTGCAAGGGAAAGGTAATTTGTGTTTATTGAAGCATTCCAGTGATAAAGGGATGAGAGAGCCCTGACCATGACTTGGGAGAGAAAGGAAGACTGGGGACCGTGTGGGGAAGCTAAAGAGCACTTCCTGATACAGGAGTTACCTCCATTTACTGTCGGGTTTGTGGCACATGCCTCTAACCCTGGGACTTCAGGAGGCTCAAGCAGTAAGTTCACAAGTTGGAGCCTAGCCTGGGGTTTTAGTGGGGTTTGTCTCAAAAAAATAAAAAGGCTTCTGATTAAAGCGGAGGACAAAGGCCCTGAATTTAATTTCCAGTGCTAAATGTGGCCAGTTGATACAGCTCTGCTGATAGCAATTCAAGGCATGATCTATCCTGGCATTGACAGAAAATGTTGTGAAAAGAACCTGTTGAAACAGGCACAACCTAAAGTAGTCACTATGTAGTTGCCTCAGACACATTTCTGTAAGAATCTAAGTCACACAAATTAAGGAAGTACTGAAGATGGTTTGTTCAAAGTTATGTCAGCTTAGCTTCTAGGGCTACGCTGTTCCTCCTTCCTGCCCTTTAAAGGTTGAAGGTTGTCTGTTGATCCACAGTGATTTTATCATAGTGATAATTGCATATGAAAGTGTTTGGCTTCCTACGAAGTTAGGTGGTCATTTAAAGTCCTCAAGGCTCTGCTTCACCACATGGTTTTCCATCAAAACACCCCACCAACCAAGAAAACATGGCAGAGCCACTGGGATCAGGGTAAGCCACATGTGCTTTTGTGGTGTGCAAGTGGAAGCTATTTGAAAAACAAAATTCATTTTAAAGTTACCCATGTTCTCCAGATCACTGCAGAAAATATTGTTTTAAAAGTCATTTTAAAAAAGTCTTGACACATAGAAAAAAAATTGTGGCCTTAATGTCACAACAGTATTTACACTGGGCTTTCACAGTGGGCCTACTGTACTGTGTCTAAAGGAACTTGGCATTTTGTCTAGGAATAAGTCAATAACAGGAACTCAATCATAAATGCCCTAGTTTCCTGCTAGTACAGGACTCGGCTTCTGACTTGCACTAGGCACCAGTTAAATAACAGCTGGCAGCAAAGCCTGACAAGGGAGGCGACATTATTTTTAAACTGGGGAATTGTTTTTCAGAAATTTTTTTCTTAGATAATTCTTTTCCAATTTTACCATCATTTTTCATTTTAGAATTGAATAAATGTCTTCAAAGTGACAGAAAAAACTACATTGAATCAATAAATGTTAACTTCCTCTACCCCCAGTATCCCCCAGTGACCTGAAAAAGTTCTAGTACATAAGCACCAGCCTTTTTATTAATTGGACAAGCCTTCAAAAATGAGGAAAAGTAATTTATGTTGGCAATTTGATTAACAGGCTTCCTAGGAACACACATTCCTATAAAGCTAACAAGTACGAGACATTCAAGACAGACCGAGAAAAAAGTTCTTAGAAATCTTTCCCATGAAAGGAGAGCAGGATACTGGGGGCCGAAGCAGTATACAGCCCCTACCCAAGTGCCTTTGTGACTGGACTCGGGTGACTTTCTTCAGACCTTGTCAAGTGTGAGAGGCCAGCGCTGTGTCTCCCCAGCTTGAGACCTTGTCTGTTTCCTCCTCCGCTGCAGCCATGGCTTAGTGTGGTCCAGATGCAAGGCCCAGCTCGTTGTCCTAGAGCAGAAGTGGTTTGCACAGAGTGAGGAAGCACGGTGTGTACTTGGTGCTGTGTTACCAGGCTCTGCCCTCCTCTGGGGCCTCCCTTTCTCCCTTTCTGTGTGGTCTGAGTCTCGGCTGCCTCGACTGTTCCCAGCTGACCTGGTTTCCATCAATCCACTCCATTTTCTCCCAGACAGAGGCAGAGAGGACTGATGAGTGGTTGACACAGTATCTGAATTGAAGCCTGACTTCAAGCACACTGATGTCAGAGAAGATTATATGTAAAGAGGGGATGCAGAAGAAGAGACATTGAGAACTGGTCAGTGAGAATCATGATTGTTAAATCTACACCCGAGCCACCTAGGGCCATAAAATGATTATTTATTGCAAAATTGCACATGTTAACCACATTGGTGGCTGAGATAGCACTAGAAACTGCCCTGCACCTCCTGGTGCGCCCTCTTCCTCAGGGTGCACTCAGATCATTTCTTCCCCGTCCCACCTGTGCAGGAGCTTCTTATCTCACCAGAATAAGCCTCTGCCTCTGTGGTCTGCTGAAAGCTTCTGTCTATTGCTTCTGCCACATGGTTGCCACACTTTCTCCCACTTTCCCTTGCTGGCCTCAGCCACAGAGACGCCTCACTTTCCTGGAATCCACAAAGCATGTCATGAGCTCGTCGGCCTGCTCATGCCTTTCACGTCTCTGGAAGGCTTCTCACAGTCTGCTGGGCACACTGCCCCACACACCTTGTTTTTCTCTACAGTGCTGTTTATCATTTGACACCTATCCATCGCCTTGTGTCTTGCGTGGGCTGCTAAGTGCTGGGACTGACATTTTTATTGCTGGAATCCCCAGCCCCTAGAACGGCACCTGCTATACGGTAGACACACAGTAAATATTTGCTTAGTGAAAGAGTAAGCATGCTATAGAGCAGTTTGTGCCTGGGCAGGGTTCCCAGAGGACAGTGTTCATGTATGTGTGACATACAATTTAATGTTTCTAGAATATTGTCTTCTGTATGAATTGGGGTTTTTATCCTTTATCTTTTGGAAATTTTAGTTCTTTGACTCTGCACTTATTTATTTGACAAGTATTTCTTATATCTGCTCTGTACCTGGTACTATTTCTAGGTGTTGCTGAAAAGCAATAAACAACTAAGCAAAAGTCCTATTAAGGAGTTTATTATTGAGTCAACAAAACTAGAATGAAGGTAATTTCAACAAATTACATATACAATGGTAATAATTTTGGAAACAGAGATTGAACTGGCTTGAGGCCAGGGCTTTGATTAGATTATTAGCAAGAAGACTTTTTATGCTGGTGTGTTTGAAATAGGGCCTCACTTTGTATTCCACATGGGAGTCACTGTGCAGCCAGCTTACCTTCAGCTCTCCGTCTTCCTGCCTCAGCCTCCTGAGGCAGGCACTTACTACTATAGCTGGTGGTAAGAAAGCTCTTCATAGTAGTGGGGAGCACACCCAGAGCCTTTGCACTAAGATACATCCTGGGCCCTTTTTATTTTTGGTTTTGAGCAAGAGTCTTGTTAAATTGCTCAGGTAAGACTTGAACTTTGTTTGCCTCCTAGAACATGAGCTACCACATCTAATGGCAAGAAGCCTTTTTTAAGGAGCCAGTAGCCCAGAGGAGATATTTTAGGCAGTGGGAAGGGTTGGAGTAGTGTGTGTTCTAGGAAGGAAAAGAAGGGCCAGAGGGCTGCAGAGTCTACAGAGGAGAGGCCATAAGTAGAGAGAGGGGAGACTGGAGCCATCTGAGGGGTGGGAAGTAAACGGGCAGGGGGCACAGGCTACAGGCAGAGGTTTACATCCTACTCCAGCTGGAATAGGAAACTAATGGAATGGTGTCTGATTTACATCTCATAAAGATCTCTGACTCCTGGGCAGTTGTAGTAAAGAATAATTTTTTTTTCTGTTAAGGTCTAACTTTTTTATTGTCATTCATAAAACTACTTTTTTAAAAAAAATTAAATGTGTTTAAAGAAAATCAATTATTGAATAAGCAATTGTATATGTTGTGGATTTAGAAGTTAAAAACACCAAGTAAATTAGTCTTAGTATTTTTACCATTTCGATCAATAAGACACGAGCAGTATTGGATTGTAAAGTCTGTTAGATCAAGTAGGAAATTACATTTTCAAATATTTCAGGGTAGAGAAATGAGTACATGTTTAGAAATTAGAGATTTGACTTTATGAATGAGTGCATTGTGATAAGCGATGCTTGAGCCTGCATCCCTAACACCTGTGTGGCAGTGCGTCCCTTCCTCGTCCTTCCCATGGACCTCATAGACAGCTGAAGAGAATTCTTCTGGCTTAGGAGCTCTGCTCTTCCCATCCCAGATACTGTGAAGTTCCAAATGGTTAGTATTGTTGAGCTTGGTGAGAAGTCTCGTGTAGTGTAAAAACTATAATAGATTTTCTATTTTATAGTTGCATACACTAGTCTGACATACTGTACAGCAGTAAGATGAAAATTTTCTTACTCATGCTTCCTTCAGCTCCACTTTTTTTTTAGTGGCCCAGTTTTCTTATGTTTTATGTTTCTGATCCAGTAGTCTCTGAAACATGATTAAAAATTCATATAATGTTGGACCTGCCAGTCATTGAAGAGGCCTAGCAAGCTATCATTTTAGATGAGGAAAACAGAACGACAGGCGTTCCAGTGAAGGAGATATAGTGTAGCAGTTTATGGCAAGACCCTCAAGACCTCTCAGTGTCTGAAGGCATATTTCATTTCTTTTTAAAATTTTTTAAAACTTTATTTATATTATGGCTGGCTCAGTCTGCCCTGGGGGTGAGGTTGGTACGGCATGTGGTGCTGGGAATCGAACTGTGCTCCTTGTAGTTGCCTAAGTTTGCCTGAACAGGTAGACCGCTGAATTATATCGACAGCTCCTTTTCTTAACAAGTACATTTTTGCTACTGTAAGGCTGGGAGTGATGATGCATGTTACACCTGTTCACAAGACCATCCTGTCCTCAAGAATGACATGTGTCTGCAGATGTGTCCGTGAATCTCCATGTTCAGACACTCACCTGGGTTTCTTACACTCAGGAAATCAGCTGTTTACCCCGGCACAGGTGCTGCCTCTGATGCTGGTCCTCCTGCAAGTCAGTCCTGGCCTGGCTTCTGCGGTGGCTACTTGTTTCACTCCTTCCCTTTGGCTCACAATGGGGCTGCAGGGCGTTCCTGGGCTCCATGGTGCAGGTGGCTGGGCGGAAGGGGACGCGCATGACCAGTGGGGCACCTGCCTTACTGTCAGGGCACCATTGCGATCTGGACCCAGGCCTCCTGACTGCAGTGTGCTGTTTCCCAGATTACAGCATGATGTGTTGGCGGCACAGCTTGTTGTAGAGATGAGACTGATAGTAGGCTCTGCACTGACAGTGAGCTTTGAGGGAAACTGGTTTGTGCTGCAGACCTTGTGGCAGCTTTGCCTGTGCGTCACAGTGGTGGTAGCATGTTGGGCACCTGGCATAAGGAAATGTGTGAATTAAATCAAGCTGCCTTGAGAAGGTTTCCAGCAAATGGGCTACTTCAGTTTGCACTAGGGAAAATGTCAAGCCCTTGCCCATGGTTTGGTTTGCTCACAGCAGAACCAGAGTTTCTCTAGCTGCACTGCTCCCCTATGAAGGGAAACAGTGAAGAGCCAGGCAGGCCCTTTAAGGGAAATGGCATCATTTTTATGGACCTGGCCCTCTACGTGGTCAGGTTTAGCAGCTTTCTTGGACCACACAGGAAGCCAGGCTGCTGGAACAGCTGGCAACAGAGCCTCCGCCTTCCAGCCAAGTGGTCTTTCCCCGAAACTGTCTACCTTCCCTAGGAAGCTGATCTTTTAATAGCAGCCAACCCTCCATGGAAGACCTGGGCAGCAGGAGGACAGAGGCCTCCTTTGAAGCCGAGTTCCACTGTGTTTCCTCGTGTGAGCTGCGAGGCCTGGGCCTCTGGGATGAGTCACGAGCTGGCCGAGGCTTGGCAGGCAGGGAGGCCTCATGTCCTCCCACATCTGCTGCCTGCCTCTGACCCCCACTGCGGTACTGTGATGGAGGGTTGATGGCTTGCACCGGAGTTTCTTTAAAGCAAAGTTTATTGCTGCTGCTTCAGGGGAGAGATTTTGTACAAAAGCTTAGAGTGAGGAAGCTATCTTTCTGAGTAAGCAGGTGGACAATATCTGCCTCCCCAACACTTTACTGGGTAGAAAGAAGGCTTAGCTTGTGTTTGGCTTTTTGTTTTGTTTTTTAAACTAAAACAAACAAGTGCCATTTAAGATAAAGTTTTATATAATCATCATCATCTTAGACTTGTTATGGCTTTTGACAGATGTTCCTTAAATTTAGGCCGTTAGATTTGAATATAATGCAAGAAGTTATTCTTTGGGCATATTCTCATTTTATAAAGGACAAGATTTCCCTTTGGAATTTTTCTCCTTATTTTTTGTAGTACCAGGGATCGAACTCAGGGCCTTGTACTTTCCAGACAAGCACTTATGCTGCTAAACTGTATCTCTGGCCCTCCCTTTGGAATTCTTTCAGAGGGATTTTTGTGTGTGTGTGAGGGGCCTTTTTGTGTTACCTATCCTGGCATTCTCCTACCTCAGCCTCAGCCTCCATGTGCTCCATACCTGGCTGGGAGGGCCTAATTTGTTATCAGAAAGTCATAAGGATGAAAGAAAGTTCTGCAGCTCCCCTCTTAGTGACGGAGTGTGCCTCTAGTTTAATTTTTCTTCAGTGTTTTAAGCTGATGACTCTCAGCACCTATTAACCACCTTGCTGACAGGTAAGACAGTATCCTTTAGAAAGTAAATTTATTCTGTCCTGAACTACCCGGAACTAAGTGAGAGGTAAATAAACCACAGGCAGGCCCACAGTGTGATCTATAGTTTCTTTGTATTTGCTTTGGATTCAGTGTTCAGTGTAGGTGTCAGACACTGTTGAAAAAACTTAAACCTCTGGAGACCAGCTATGGTAGATTTTCAAGTGCACTTTCTGTGCTTAGCTACAGTGAGCCATTCTAAGTGCTTCTGAGTGGAGTCGTGCCTTGTGACCTACACTGTTACTAAAGCTTGATGAATGTTAATTCTTTGGTCTTGGCCCTGAAGCAAAAGATGTATGTAGAAGAGTTGTGTGTAGTGCGCCGGCATTATTGGAGCAGCGAGGGGGACTGACCACTAGGTGGCTCAAGGATGAAGCAGCAACATGGTACTGTGCTTTAGTTTTGGAACAGCTTTGCCCTTCTTAGGGACCCAGTGATAAAGCTTTTGTAAAAATGCATTTGTTTTTCACAGTCTTAGAGTGCTAAAGCCGAAGGTTAATTTTTAAAATTGTCACCGGATGTTTTTCTATAGAAACACTATATTTTGCTTAGAGTAACATAAAACTTTGGACATTATTTTTGTCAATTTTTATATCTCAGTTATCTTTGAATACTTAACTGTCTGTTCATGTATTTATTTCTACACATGTTTTCTACAGTTTGGAAATTAAATTAGTAGCTGTTCTATTTTACTTTTGAAATGTAAACTGTCAGCCTAGCTTATATTATCTTATTTTGATATCTATATTCTGCAAAAAAAAAAAAAAAAAAAAAAAAAAAAAAAAAAAAAAAAAAAAAAAAAAAAAAAAAAAAAAAAAAAAAAAAAAAAAAAAAAAAAAAAAAAAAAAAAAAAAAGGCAAAATAGCAGGAAGTAAACATGTAGTCTTTATAAATTTATTCTTCCCACAAACAAATTTAAAAACCATTTTATTTCCTGAAAAGGAAATTGCTTTAACATTTCCTACTTAACACCAAGAGAAAAATGCTAACATGCCAACTTATTTGTTTTAGAATATATGTGCAGTAAAGGTCAAGTAAATTAGCTCTATTACTTTTAGCAGGCTAAGATATAACACCTTTTTATTTTAAAGAGTAAAAACAAAAACAAAAGCAAAGACAAATAAAACAAAGACAGAAAAAACAGAAACAAAGCAGCATACGCAATACAAATGGTGTAGAATAGAGAATTAATAATGGTTGTTATGTTATGTATTGTTATTTATTTACTTATTTATTTTTGCAGAACTGGGGATTGAACTCAGATGTATTGTCATTGTCAAATTTGTTGCTCAGATGACCAGACATAGGTGTGCAAGGTTGGTCAAATAATTAAACATTAACTCTTCCTTTCAATACACTTTTAACTTCTTTCTTATCCTTTTTACTTTTTATTTTTCAATTTATTTTAAAGAAAGTATAATTGGTAAGACCTTAGAAATGGTACACATTTAGAAGAACAAGATGAAAGGTATTCAGTCATGTTTTTGTATTGCACATTGCTGTCCACAGTGTAATTACTCAGATTACAGATCTTAGCATATAGCGTTAAAGTAAAAAACTTAAGCAAGAACTTCTTTCAAAAATAATGAAAATTATTATGATAGTCATCTCAGCTATCCTTTATATAGACTTGCATGATTTTTCTCCTTCCATTTTTTTCCTCTTTTCTCCTTTCTTTCATCTCTTTTTTTTTTTTTTTTTTCTTGTGTTCAGTTTCTGTTTTACTATATCTATTGTACCTTTTGGATTTTATTTATTCTCTCAGGTTCTTACACTAGGGAGGCAATCTGATGTTTACACATATGGGTCTAATTTATTGCAGCTATGAGTATAGCCTCTAGTTGCCTATAAAGGCTGCAAATTTATCTTGTTTTATAGCAGAGTAATACTCCATTGTATAAAAATATCACATCTTTTTTATTCATTCCTGAGGTGATGGGCTTTTGGGTTATTTCCAGGCAGGCACTTTGCCATTGCACTATATTCCTGACCTTTGGGTTGTTTCCAAGAAGACATAACATCTTAATTCTGGTTTTCATGCTTGATAGGGTTTTTTTTTTTTTTTTTGTCACAAAATCCATGGAATTAGACTTTATTAATAACCTGATGGAATTAGATTTTTTTTTTTTTTCTGAGAGCCTGAAAATAAAACCTATCTTTAAAGATTTCATTTCTAGTTTCCTGTTTATGGAGGTGTTTCTACTTTTTTTGCTTCAAAATTTTCAGTCATAACTTTCAAAGTAGTATCATTTCTGTTACAGCAGAAAAAATGAAGATAAAATTCACATTAATTAATTTTTCTTTGTACGAATTCTAGCTAAAGATTTTGTTGGGGAAAAATGAAATATATTTTTAAGAACATTTTAATGTTACTGTGATTTTATTTTCTAACTCCATGTAAGTATAATTACTTAGAAAGAAGATCAGGTCTTTATTTTTGTTATTAAAAGTGATTTTTTTAAAAGTGAAGTGAAGGCTAGTAATTCCAAAGGCTGCTTAAGGAGAAATTGTGGCTAACAGAATGATATTTATTGAACTTTGCTACTGTACTTTCAGAGGTGGTG
Source organism: Myocastor coypus (assembly GCA_004027025.1). NCBI lineage: Eukaryota > Metazoa > Chordata > Mammalia > Rodentia > Myocastoridae > Myocastor > Myocastor coypus. The sequence goes on from PVJA010003201.1 coordinate 65,451, forward strand.
TCTCTGTGTCTGAGAGTCACAATATATGTCCATTTGGCTCCGCCAATTTTCCCTCTTTATATGCAGCTAGCCAAGTGGTAACTAAGAGTCCTAAATAGTGGATCTTTGTTAAAGCCTTAATTTTTGTTGAGGAAAATGATATGATTTTATAGAACTGTTACTGTATGGTAACTGTGTAGGGGAAACTTTTTTTCCCTCCTCCACATAATTAAGGAAATAAAAGAGCTAAAATTGTGGATATATAGCATTTTTCAATACTGGTTACCTTTTACTTATATTTGGTTTCATAGAAAGATGGAATCTATATTTTTTCTTCATCATGATAAGGGGATTAGAGATATAAAGCTTGTTGATTGATAAAATGAGGAAGTAAGATTAATAGAACATGCTTAAAGATACTCTTTAGTGTTTTATTTTTAGCTGTAATGTTTGTATTTGAGCTTAAAGGTTGTGTGTGTGTGTGTGTGTGTGTGTGAGTGTGTGTGTGTGCACGAGCGCATGGGGGCATATGTATATGGTTAATAGATATTCTGCCTAGTATTGCAGCTCAGTGCTAGGATACTCGGTGGTTTGGTCTCCAGCACCACACAGAGAAAAGGAAAGGAAAGGAAAGGAAAGGAAAGGAAAGGAAAGGAAGACAGAAAGACAAGAGGAATTGACTTTGATCTTTAAGAATAATGGACATATTTTCTCCAGTTTTTTACTTTTACTTTGTTACAACATTTTGTGACTTTTCATAGCATTTTTTTTGTCCTGCTTTAACTTGCTGTTTAATTGGTTTAGATGGTTTGCTGCTTGAGACGACTAGGAACTGGAAAATTAAGCTCTGAATTAAGGACTGTTGTGCAGAAAATAAAGGTGCATTGAGCAGTGGACACCTTCCTTTCCTTGAACACTGCGCGAAGGCCGACAAGGCTGAGGGGATGTCGCGTTTCCTGGGATGCAGGAGCTGCTTCACTTGGCTTGCACCACACTGAAGTGGGAAAGATAGGTTGTTTATGGTGCCACTTTCCCACAGCACTTTCCTTAGGCTTCTACAATTCCTGGACTGCTTGCAGGCATTTTGTATGTATTCGGCACCCTCACAGTCTTAAAATGAAATTTGTGTGTAACATTTCTTGTTGTTTACACATCTTACTAGAAGTCATGTGATGCTTTTATTACCACAAGGCCTTAAAGAGAAAGTCCTTTGTTCTGTGCCCAGGCCTCGCCATGTGCAGATGTGTGGGCAGGAGTGCTTGGCGACATTGTGCATGTGTGCTGTTCAGCAAGTGCTGAACATTTTCCTGTCTGTCTAGGAGGTTTATATTTTTAATCCCATAGATAAGTTACTGGGATCTCATCAAATTAATTCTAATCTACCACACCCACTGCAACCTCTGGTGAGAATAGAGACATCAAGGTCTCTATTCTCATCTTTGTGGTTATGGAGAGTCAAGGGGCCCTAAGTCCAGCCACGATGACAGCTCTCTGGAACAAAGGCCAGGACTCAGAGCCGAGCCTAGGTTTTATCCACTTGTGAAAAAGGAGTGGTTCGAGGATGAGGGACAGTGATAATGGTGGGCAGTAGGTGAGTGCTGTGAACCGAGCAAGGTAGAAGGCCCGAAATCACCTCTGTAGTCTGTAGAGAGAAGGGTGTGCGTAACACAGCTGAGGTAGTATCTCATGTCTTGGGCTTGTGCCTCCTCGCTAATGTGGAATCTTTTTTTCCTCCCTATATTCAGGACAGGATCTACAGGGTCTACAGGGTCTCACTACATAGATCGGATTTGTAGTGATTCTCTGTTTTCAGCCTCCCAAGTACTGGGATTACAGATGTGTGCCACCACACCCAGTCTCAGTGGCCTTCTCTGTGCACCCCGGGGGGCGGGCCTGGGGCTGGCATGGCACCCTGAGATTGAACCCCAGGCACTGTGCTCTATCTGAACAGGTGCTTTAGTCTGCTAAGCTATCAGCCTGGCCTCTCTCATGTGTGACCTTTCAAGCCCAGGAAGTCGCAGCCTCTCTCTCAAGGCCCATCCCTGCCAACAGCATGGAGCATTGGCTCTTCATCCCATCTGTCCCAACTCTCACTAGGCAGCAGCAGGTGAGGGTTCTGGGAAAATAGACCCACCCATCTTGAAAGACTGACACCGGCGCCTCAACTGGCCCCATATGCATTGCTTACAGCCAACTGAAGTGATAAAGGAAAAGTCCCAGCCAGCTCTGTGCATATCAGTACATGGCAGTAGGGTCAGGCTCAGCCCAAAGGGAGACACCTGCTGTTCTTTCAAGGTGCGTAGCCCAAGTGGTCCTCCAGTTACTTAGCTTCAGATACTGTTTTTTTCTGAGTAGATTTCTGCCCTTTTGCCCCTTCAGAATAGTCACATTTTTCTCTGTTCTGTCCCCTTTCCTGACATGTTTTCTGAACCCCATTTGCTTTTACTGGCTTATTGGCTTTTACTACATTCAGGCTTCCCATCTCATAGTTCATTCAACTATGAGATTTGTTCTCCTGGAGCAGTGGAAGCAAACCTTTTTGTGCTTTCAGTGATATAAGCAATGCGCTGTGGCGTGCATACCCTACATTCACCACCACTGTTATAAAGCGACACTTCTATTTTGAGTGAAATTCTTTAGCTTGGCAGGCAAGCTCTACCATGATATCATTCCAGGTTTGTGTCTTTTGAGAATCGCAGGCTTTGGCCACTATGGGCAAGTGACCCTTACATTGTGTTTCTGGTTACATCATCCTCCTGCCTAAGGTGTGGCTTATTGCTGTGTCATCCTTCAGCAGAACTTAGGTCCATTTTATGTCCTTGACGGGGCCTCCTGCTCCCTCTTTGATCCAGTGTGCCTTCACCCACCTCCATCTGCTGCTATGTATCCCAATTAAATAGTTATTGGCATATCCTTGTGATTGGATATTAAACTGCTTAAGAACTGGACTTGTCCTCATGCTGCCACATAGTTTAGCACTTTGTTGAGACCCCCTGCTGCCCTTAGTCTCCCCCTTCCTCCTCCATCTCTTCCCTTCAACCCTAGTACTGGGAATTGATGTCAGGGCCTTCATACAGAGCTGCATCCCCAGCCCTTTTGATTTTTTTTGGGACAGTGTTTCACTGAGTTGTACAGGCTGTGCTCAGACTTCTGACCTTCCTGTCTCACCTGCTGGAGTGTTGGGATTATAGGCGTCAAGCACTGTCAATTTGTTAGCATTGAAATTTCCTGGAAAATATTCCATTGCTGCAAAGAGATTTAAAACCTCTTTCTGTTTTTGTTTCCTGCCTCCGTATGAGTCAACCCATATCAAAATACCTTTTTTCGAAAGCTGTTTTTTTTTTTTTTTTTTCTTTTTCTTTTCTTTTTTTGTACTGGGGATGAAACTCAAGACATTGTACTGCTAGGCAGGCCACTTGTGCTGCTGAGCTGTATTCCTTACCCCTTCAAATCTGTTAGAAAGGTGAAATGTGCTTGTGTGACCAGTATAGTGTGGTTTCAGATAGCTCAGACTAGATTTCTGGAGAGACTAAGACAGTTACTAATTTTGCTTTCATGGCCAACTTCAACTTAACTTTGGTTTTGGAAGTTGTGTTAAATAGACTATTGATGGGTTTGAGCTAAGCTTGATTTGGGATGTGAGGAGAGGATTGGAATAGAAAGGTTTAGTCAGTATAATCAGGTTTCTACTCCAGTTGTTTCCAGTACTGGACCCTTTGCCAACTAAGCTAAAAGTCTCTCTTCTTGGTGGAAATGGATGCTTTACCTCCAAGAATGTAGAAAGCTGTTAGTGTGAAGAAAGCCAGAATATTTGGTGAGGAAGTTGTCTGTTCAGTTATTGATGGATTTGCGTTAGGTGCTAATCATCTCAATCCTAAACTGAAAGTTGGTCAGGGGAGTCTGCTTTTACATTCTTGCTTTCCTAGATAAATTTCTTTCTTTTTTTTTTTGTCTTTTTGAGACAGGGTCTCGCTATGCAGCTCAGGCTGGCCTTGAGCTCACTTTTGTAGCCCAGGCTGGTCTCGAACTTGCACCAATCCTGCAGCCTCCCGAGTGCTGGGATTACAGGCATGAGCCACCATGCCCGGCTCTAGATAAATTTCTTATGGTTGTTGTTTCAAAAGAATTGAATAGTCATTTTGAGGTGAAAATTTTGGTTTGAATATAGTTTTTTGCTCTTTAGTAATTAACTGCCATGAAAACATTTTAATACTAGTCCCTTTGAGTAAAATTTGAGCTTGAAAACCTTTACTCATTGTCCTTTAATGTGAATGTCATTTAATGTTTTCCATTACAGTGAAAAAAAGGCAGAAAAAGTCACAGCCCAGGGCTGAAGTTTCCACTGTGTTATGTTTGACATGCCCTCTTAGGCAAAGGTTTCTTAGCTTTGTTTATGTGAGCATTCTCTTCTGGAAAATGGCAGAGTGATGCGCCACCTGATAGAATGGGAGCTCCCAGTGGGGTATGGACCGCTGCCTAGCCAGTGCCCCATTGCTCATCCTGAGTTTCTCTGTGTGGAATGCAGCGAGGCACTTGTGCTTCTTCCAGTTTTTGTCTAACAGCTTGGTACCTGTTCATTGAGGAGCTTACGTCTATTTGGATGAGAGTCAAGCTTGTGACTGTGATTAGTGGGGGCTTAGGTAAATAAAATGTGCAGTGGTCAGGTGACATACTTATTTGCAAGCATGTTAGATGTACCTAGGCACCAGACTTCCTCCCCAACCAATGAGGTGGAGGTGAGTATAGTAGGAGGACAGAGACAGGCTCCTCCCTGGTGGTGGTGTTTCACCTGCTGACTAGCTGGATGCTACATCTTGTTGGTCACTGCAGAAAGGACCTGGTCCTGAAGTAAGCCTGTCTTCCAGGTCTTTGATGAATTGGCTGATGACTGAAGAAATTCTCTAGCCCCAAATGATTACAACTGAGAAGTCTTTTAAGTAGAAAATGTATAGGGTAAAATATTGAGTATGAGTGCCTAGAGAGTGAATATTTAAGATATTTTAATGACTTGGAAAAGTTAGCAAAGCATTTATTATTTTTAAACATAAGAGTGCCAATAATATATAATGGTAGACTTCACTTTCAATTCAAGATATCACATTTATCACACATGTATTACTGTTACTATGACAGTATTGGAATTGAACTCAGGGTCTTTGTGTGAAATAAAGCTCTCAACCAAGCTTTATTTACTTGGTTTTCATTTGGGCCAAGGCTTGTTCAGTGGCCTAGTAGTCCAAAATGAACTCAGTCTTGTAGTCTTCTGCCTAAGCCTTCCAGGATGCTGGGGTTTTATGGATTATACATATGCATATAAATCATCTTTCTTTTGGAAGGTGGTAAATATCAACATAAAGATTCTTGGACTTTTTAAGGTACCTATTTTATTTTATTTTACTTTTTGCATTACCAGGGAGTAAACTCAGGACCTTGTGCTTGCCAGGCAAGCACTTATTCTGCTGAGCTATCTCCCCAACTCTCCTATTTGATTTTAAATACCAACAACTAGAGAGGCTTAGTGTCTATTTACCCAGTAATTTCAGTACCTCATGTTGATCAGTCAGAACTTGGCAAATGAAACTATGTAGGTGGTTGTATGGTTTCTAAATCTTGCTTGACAGAATGGAGTTTTTCTTTAAATTAATAAACAGAAACAATGGTCTTCAGTGTGTATAGAGTAAATGCTTGAAGGCAGCTGGAAGGGACACCAAAGTTTGAGGTAAAGTTCTCCTAGCTTGTTTAATTTATTACAGGAAGGCTAGTTAACACATTGTTTCTGTGGAAGTAGCTGTAGGGGCTTGTTGCAGTTTTCCCCTCCCTCCAAGTTGTTTCAGATATTCATGTGTTTTAATGGAAATCTCTGAACAGTGCTCTGAACTTATTTTAGTAATTGGCTAAACAGAATAGTTAGATTTTTACCAGGTTCCATTAATTGGAACCTTTGCTATTTCTAAGGGATAGACCTGGTTCTTAGTTGCAAGAGCATAAAACATTTTTTAAAAAATGTATTTGGCACAGGGTCTCACTATGCAGCTAGGACTCATAGTGATCATCCTGTTTTCAGCCTCCTCAGCACTGGGATTACAAGCTTGCACCTCCATGTTGGACTTGGTGGCCAGCTCAGTGTGCCCAGGAGCATGTGCCCAGGTGCGTGCCCATTGTGGCATGTGGTACGGGGGATTGAACCCTCTGCCCTGTGCTTGCCTCAGTAGATACTTAGTCCACTCAGCTACCTCACCAGCCCTAAGAGTATAAACATATTTAGTGATTTTTAAATTGCTGTACACACAGTTTCCTAATGATCTTTTACATTGAAATGTTACAGTAGTCCTTATAAATTTTGGAAATTAGTAGCTTTTGCTTTCTTACATCTTCATGTTTTGTCTATATGTACACTTGGCTTTTGTGTGGCAAGGATCACTGCTTTCATTGCTTTTTAATGCCAGTTGGCTTCCTTAGAACCTTCCTGGCTTTGACTGCTGCATCACGGTTGTGGGGAGCCTCGCTAAGTCTGGGACTCTTCGGTTAACTTTAACACTATATTCAAAAGAATTACATTATAACACATGAATATTAATTTATTCATTAAAAAATAAATCAATAGTAAACAAGTGTGGTTTTCAGCGTTCTCATCTGTAAAATGAGATTAGTAACTATGACAAGCTTTTGGGAGAGGGTGACATGGTTAGATGGAAGTGGGAAGAAGGTGAGTATCCTAGACCCTGTAGTGTAGCACCAGTTTTAGTCTTATGTGCATGGGGACCAGTGTGTTTTGAATGGAACCTCAGTTTTCAGCTGTGGAATCTTAAGGGAATTTGAGTTGTGTGCTAGTTAGGGTGATATTTTCTGGGCCTTAGGGTGACAAAGCTGAGACATTGTATTTTGGGAAAAATTCTGAATATTTTTCACCACTGATCTGGGTGAGGATGTGGGCAGGGAATCATGCCAGCAGGATGGACCTAGGACCAAGTGGCCATTTGCTGTGGAAAGTGAGTATGATGGTCGTTACAGCATCAGCCATTGCTCCAGCCACTGGCTAAAGATGTTTAATTATTTTGCATTGTTGGATCCCCAAGGTTAGTACATAGTTGTTGACATTGGTTTAGAAGGAATTTTTAAAAATGTATTTAGTACAAGGTCTACAGGGTCCCACTATGTAGATCAGACTCATAGTGATTCTCCTGTTTTCAGCCTCCCTAAGGCTGGGATTACAGGTGTGCGCCACCATGCCCAGTCTCAATGGCCTTCTCAGCATGCCCCGAGGGCAGGGCTAGCATGGCATACTGGGGATTGAACTCTTGCTGCTGTACTGTGCCTAAGCAGGTGCTTTAATCCGCTGAGCTATCAGACTAGCCCTTTACAAGGAACTTTTGATAAAAATATTTGGCCAGTATACAATACACAGGAGATCCTGTGAAGTGAGTGTAATATTTTTAGGAATAAAGAGTGGCATACATGAACTGGGGAGGTGCTGTGGTGAGGCAGATTCAAGCCTTGTGTGTTTTACTGTGTCCAGATCAGTAGTACTGGAACAGTGACTCTAGTGTGTAGCAAGTGCTGTGACAGGAGTACACTCAATGGCAAATGGAACAGTGTCACAATGTGGTACTGTTTTGTGGCGTGACAAGGTGGTAATGGCAAGTACGTTAGTTTGGATTCATTGGACAAACAGATTAAATATATGATGATAAAAGGTATATAAAGTAGGTTTATAGTGGCTGCCTGTAGAGTCAGGGGAGAAGAGTGTGAAAGGGCTGTCTTCGTGGTGGTGAGCCAGAGATCCAGATGAAAGTTGAAGGCCTGTAGGTCGCTGTGGAGTTTTGGTGTGAGTCCATGAATTCTATTAGAAAGCTGAAGGGTCGCATTGGAAACCTGACGCAACTGGAGGTCCCAAAGTGATGGTGAAGATTGGAGCAACTTCAAAGAAGCAGAACAGAGTTCTTTCATCTTTCCTTTTATATTCCACCCAGGCTATGAGCCTATTGGTTAGCAGCATCCACATCCAGGGTGGGTCTTTCCTTTGTAGTTTATGACTTACGTGATCCACAGATACAGCTACAGATGCACTTCACTAATGGAGTTTCTTAACCCATTCAAATTGATAGCACAATGAACTGTCACAGAAGGGTGACTAGGACAGTGAAGTCTCTCTGAGGATGTTTGCATTGAAACCTAGGCTTTGGAGACCTTTGGAAGGCAGAGCAAACCAAAGGGTGGAGGGCTGAAGACAGCTAAAAGCCTGGCTAGTATGTTCTAGGAACAGAAAGGGTCTGGGACTGTCCTGTGTAAGAGAATAAGACAGGCAGTGGGCAAGTTAGATGGCCCTTCCATCTGCCTTCTTGATACCAAAGACTTTTCATGTGGCCTTCCTTGCGCTCGTTTCCCTACCTGTCTGTGGACTTGCTTACTATGTTTTCCCTGCCTTAAATAAGGGCCTTTTGTTTTGCATTATCTTTTCTGCCTGTGTAGCTTTTTACACTCTTTGCCTTGATGACCATTGCTGCGTTGCATTTTCAAGATGTCCCTTTGGTGCTTGGCTGTTCACCGACTTCTCCAAGTCCTGTTTGCACTGTAGTCAGTGTGTAGGGCTGCTTGGAGCCCTGGTGCTGGGAGTGACATTGGTGTAATTGCTTCTGGACCTCCTCCCTCTTCACTGTCTGGGGTGGCCGCAGGTGGTTTCTAGGAGGGTGCTCCTTATCTGTAGCTCCCACCTCTGTCCCAACCAGAAGATCAGGCTATGTCTCCGTGTGGTCCCCAGGCGAGCCACTCTGAGGTTTTTATGAACTTCCTCCCTAGTCTTGTCTCATCCCACCACAGATTTCCTCCTGGGTAGGTTATTCTGTCAGACAGGCACCATTTTAGAACTTCACGCTTTAATCTTTGTTCCATTTCATAAAGAAATGTGCCCACCTCACAGATGAGTAACGGCAAGTAATACTGCTTCCCTTAACGGCTGTAAATAGTGCAGCTGAAGTAATAAAGAGCCAGAAGTTCAGTCTTTGAATCTTGCTTTTAATCATCATTAGGTTGTTTTAAGTGCTTGAAATGCTTATAGCAATGAGGGAAATTTTTAAGATAGAATCTGGGTACCCTGGCCATATGTAATCCATCAATTAGTAAACTGGGATTCTGGCCTATTTGATTCTGTTTGTCAGCAAAGGGAGAATTTGCCTCCTGGGGTGCTGATTTAGGCAAGCTGGTGATCTGAAAGGCCTAAGCTTCAGAGTTCATTTAATGCCCCTGGTTAAGTCTGCTGCTACCAGCCCCTCAAGGACAGTCAAGCTTCTGTGCTCTGGGCACTTTTGTGTGGTGCAGATGTGCACACAGGCAGCTTGGCACAAGTGCTGCTATTCTGCATCCTCATCTGTAGAATAGGGATTAATAATAATGCTTAAAGCTTTGTAGGACTGGGCGGGCCAGATAGCTCAGCAGACTAAAGCACCTGCTTGGGTCGGCTCAGGGACAGAGGTGAGTGGGTAGGTGTGGGGTGTGGTGTCTGATTGCAGACACTACATACAGTATGTACCCTGCTCCCATGGTGGTCCACTGAGAGGAAGATAGACTGGGTGTGGTGGCACATGCCTGTAATCTCAGCGCTTGGGAGGCTGAAAAGGGGAGGATCACCATGAGTCTGATCTGTACAATGAGATCTTGTGGACCCTGTACTAAAGTACATTCAAATAATAGTAAAACCTTGTAGAGTTTATGAGATTCATGAGTTAATATCTATGCCACACGTAGAATACAAGTTAAGGTGGTATAATGTGAGCTGGAGCTGCATTGGTAATTATTGCTATCTCTGAAATAGTAATGATTTCTGCATGTTTTATTTATGACAGTTTGAGAGGAACTTGTGTGTGTGTGTGAACAAAAAGCCTAAAAACAAAAGTAGGCTTGTTTTTCAAGAGCTCTGCTGCTCCCGGATAATTACCGTGCGAGTGACAGGAAAGCTGAGTCTGAGTGAGGATGTTCATGCGGTGAGGGGTGCAGCCGCTCTCCTGGTTCCTAGAGCTAAGCCTAGTAATGCTGTGCCTTCCTATCCACGTCAGTTCTCAAGAGTGTCTGTGGAGTGTCGAGCTATGTGTTTCCTTTGAATAACATTTTCTGTATTGAAGCTTTTTTTCTCATGGTGGCAAGTTTCCTTCAGAAAGAATCTCATTTTTTAACTTAATAATGCTTTTGATTCAGCTCAGCCAAACCTAGGAACTGTGCTTTTACTTTTCTTAAACTGCTTAAATTTGCTGAGCTTTTCAGATGTAGTATTTGGTCACTGGAAACCCACTGTCCTTATGCATTTTTACATGTGCTGCTCTCTTTTTGAGTTGATATCCTTTAAACTAACTGATATTAATAATTAAAGCATCTCCTTTTTCAAGAATCAAAATGTGATCATGGCAAGTTCCCGAATCTGTGCAGCTGTGACAGCCCTGAAAGAGAATGCTTACACTGTGCCACGTTGGACTCTGTAGCCCTGCCACATACCAGGATGAGCCAGGTCTCAGCTGTGGGCTGGCCTAGTTATCTTTGTTGTCCAAGTGAGGATTGTGCCACTGCTGACTGCCTTCACTCACTCTCGAATCTCTTGAGTTTCCCACCAGGTCTGGGATAGGTCGCTAGATATTTCTGTTATTTTATGTAGGCTTTAAAGTCTTTAGAACCTGAATGCTTTTAAACTTTATCTGCATGTGTTGTACTTTTTGATTGAACAGTACAGTGCTTAATAACAATACAGTACTTAAAATGAAAAAAAATTGTGGCTAGTCTTACTCTCAAAGCAGAGTTGTCTTAGTTCTTCTTTGCTTGTTGCTGGGACAAATACTTGACACCCAAAATGAAGGAAGGAAATGTTTATTTAGCTCACAGTTACTGGAAGCTTTAGTCCATACTCGGCTGGATCCAAGGCAGAGAAGCTCATGGCACAGAGCAGCAGTTCATGGTGGCGGAATAGCGACAATGGCGACTGAGGCAACAGAATAACCAGGGAAGCAGAGAGCAACAGCGAGAGTCTGTCCCTCTGTGTCTCTGTCTCTCTTTTTACATCACATTCAGGCTCTTTGCCTCAGCCTATTCACCTTAGGCCACACCCATAATCCCAGAAGGGCTCAGACACATAGTCTCATCAGTACTAAAACACATAATCCCAGTGGATCATGTGTTTCTCAAACTTCTAGAGTTTCTCAAACTCTAGAAGTCCCCGCCCCATGATTGCATGAGGCTTTGGGGGGACAACTAGACATAAACAAGCATAACAAGCATCAACATTTTTTTCTAATCACCTTTTTATTGACATATTTTCTTATTTTTCTTACCTAGTTGGGCACTTCACAGCAGCACTGTTGATGTCATAAGAGTGCCAGCTCTCCGTGCTGCAGCCCACAGATGGGGCAGTCCCCAGGATCTTTTTAATGTTTCCAGAAAGTTCTCTGGCTAAAGACTGGTGCTGTGTCTGTTGGGCGTTGTTGACAATCTCATCAGAAGTGATGCTTCCACTGTGTTTAATGTTTTCTGTTTCTTTCTGTCTCTTGGCAGCTCTTTGCAGGCTTTGATGCTCAGGGAAGATGCAGAAGGCACCACTTCAATCTGAGTCTATCTGTTCTGAATGGTCATTTTCACTGACCATTTCACTCCCCAGACCCCTCCAGTCACCAGTTGTCTTGGTGATGTCATCACCTACTTTTCTTGGAAATAGTCCCAAGGGACCAATCTTGGGGGCCAAGGCAGACATGGCCCCTACCTCACCATAATCAGTGAACCTCAGGTGCATGAGTTTGACTTTCTTGGGGTCAAACTTGGCTAGCCTGGTGGAAGAAACTGGTGGTAAATGAGCCCTGATAGGAGACAGCCAAAGAAAGTTATACCTTGGCTTCCTGCTAGCTGAGAGCTGAAAGCCTAAAGCCAGGATAATCTTTGTAGTGGTGCAAATATGAAATATTCGACAGGCAATTTGAAAAAAATGAAAAGGGTAAATTTGAGTGTGGGTTCTAAACTTCTATATGAGACCAGAAGATGACTTAATAGGAAGGAATGGCATTCAGATAAATTCTTTTGTTTCTTAAAAGTTGCATTTACTCAGTTCTTCTGTACGCTTTCAGGAAGAGAACTCTGGTCCTCTGGAATCTAAGGAGAATCTAGATCAAAGACAGTGCTTAATGATGGAGCACCTTTGTTGAATGAGGGAGACTGCCCATGATCACGTGACTGATCAGCATTAGGTGAGAGTTGGGGGATAGTTCACCTTCTGTGTGAATACCACCACCTCATAGTTTCACTCAGTGTTGTAACACATTAGGATCTCGGAACAGGGATCCTGACTTGTGCCTTTGCTCCTCCTCTGACCACTGGGGTATTGTGGAGCTCCTTGTGCTCCCAGGGAAGTCAGCAGTGCCTGCTTGCTCTTCCTCATTCCTAGAATGTGAAGAAGTGTTTCCAGTTCCAGGTGCTCAGATACTTGAAGAGTGATAGTTATTCCTGAAAGTAATCAAATGAAGTGTTAGCTTAAAATTTTTTTTGTGTGGAAACTTAAAATCTCTACATATAGGGCTTATTTTCCTTATGAAAATGGCTATTGCTACAGGTCACAAACCTGGATTTTTCCTTTACTCTCAACTACCAGTATGATTAACCATAACCTTTTTAAGCAGCTAGGGAGTTAATTTTCCCTATATACTTGATGTAATGTAGAGTTTTCTGTTGATACATCGTCTATATTGTATGACTTCAATTAATGCTTTGTCAGTAGAATTAGAGTCACTGTACTCAGAAAGGATAACTACTAATGTGTTTTGTGTGTTTCCAGTGTCTACTTTTTTTTATTGTGGCTGGCTCAGCCTGCTCTAGAGGTGGGGCTAGTGCAGCATGTAGTGCCAGGGATTGAACCATGGTCCCTGTGGTTGCCTAAGCTTTCCTAAGCAGGTGCTTTAGACTGCTGAACTATCTTGCTGGCTCCTCTAGTGCCTACTTTTTAAACCCTGCTTAACTTCTGACTTTCTATCCCTTTGCCCTCTTTCCCTTGGTGCCCTGTAAAAACATAGAAGCATCTGGTATTAGTAAATGTTATCAGTTCATCAGTTGGATGCAGGTGGCCTGAAACCATTTTATTCTGAAGCTTGTTATCTTTTGTTAAATAATATTTTTATTTTTATTTGAAGCAAATTATTGCAAGCTATGGAATTGTGCTTTAAGTCCTTCAGTTTCTTACTGTGAATCAAAAATCTCTACCTTGCTCCTTTTTTTTGGATAAATTGTTGGCATCATGAAGTAGGCAGGAATATACTTATTTGTTCAATAGTGAAAAGTTTTAAGGATATATATATACATATATATATATATATATATGCACATCTGATTATATTTCCTAAGTATTAATAAGTAGCAATCTTGTTCTTTTTAAAATAACATAGTAGGTTTACATTGACCTATGAATTATCTAAGCTAACATTTTAAATTTTCTAATACTTTTATTTAACAATAGTTTCTAATTATATTGCTTTGTAAATTGAGAATATGGTTTTATGCAGTTTATCTTTGAAACTATCTGCCGTTTTATTTGTGGTATAATGTATTATTAATTTTTTAAATGCTCTCTGAATGTTTAAAAGGAAGATTTTTTTTTATGTGTGAGCATAAAGCTTGATACAAATCCTTGAAATTTATCAATGGTATGATTTTGGCCTTCAGCACTATGTAAGTTTTTTCTATGGACTAGGTTAGACCAAGAGCTGTCCTGTTCTCAATCTAGAAGATTTGGAGCATTTTCATTTACTTCTAAGAATTTTTGATTTGGTTTAATTCTTTTTATGTTTTTTTTTTTTTTTTGCCTTTTTGCCTTTTTGAGACAGAGTTTCACTATGCAGTTCAGGCTGGCCTTGAGCTCAGTTTTGTAGCCCAGGCTGGTCTTGAACTCGCAGGGATCCTCCTGCCTCAGCCTCCCGAGTACTGGGATTACAGGCGTGAGCCACCATGCCCGGCTTCTTTTTATGTTTTTTAATAAAATTATTTTTCACATAAAACTTTGATTGTTCTCCCTTGTTTCTAATCTACTTAATCCTTTTGCTTTGAATTATATTTTGTCTCATATTAATATTGTATCTCCTGTGTGTTTTACTATGCTTGGTATCTATCTCATCTGACTTTTCCGAAAGATGCTATCTTTTTTCTCCTTCACTCTGAGACATACTGTCTTTAAGAAGGGGGAGTTACATTCATTAATAATAGCTGTCATAACCCCTAAGTTGTACATGCTTGTGCCTTCTTATTTTATTGTTTCTAATGTATTCCTGCCATGTGTGGGACTTGCAGGGCTGTATTTTGCTGTGTGAACTATTGATTCTTTGATGTCTTCCTTGCAGTGTTTTGAAGGTATCTATTTTTAATTCTATAATCTGGAGCAGTGTCTCAAATTTGTCTGCCACGTAGATTGGTTCCCTGCCCTGTATTGTGTCAGTTTTGTCCCTTGGTGCTCTCAGTGTGTTTTAAGTTCTCTTATTGCAGTGTTAGTTTTCTATATTTCAGTTATTCTCTTTTTACACGATCATGTTATCTTTTGCCTTTGAATCTTCTTCTATTATGGCTATTTGTACCTCTTCCATAGATGTCTTTGGACATTTGAGTGAAGATCCTGAAAGTTCCCTATGCTATCTTCTGGCTCTGGTGGCAGGGGTCAGAGTGTGTTTTGGAATGTTTAGGATGCTGTTCATGTTTGTTTTAGTTACTTCACTTGTTGCTGAGACAAATACCCGACACTCAAAATGAAGGAAGGAAAGGTTTATTTAGCTCACAGTTACTGGCAGTCCATGTTTGGCTGGCCCAAGGCTGAGAGGAACAGAGCAGAGAGAATCCAGTTCATGGTGGCGGAGCAGCAACAAAAATAGTGGCAGAAGTAGCCAACCAAACAGGGCAGCAGAGAGCAACAGCTCTAGTCTGTCTCTCTGTCTCTCTTTATATTACATTCAGGCTCTCCACCTTAGCCTCCGCCTTAGGCTACACCCATAATCCCAGAAGTACTTCGACCCATAATCCCATTAGTACTAAAACCCATAATCCCAGGGATCACAGATCAAGTCTCAAGTTCTAGAAGTCCCCGCCCAATGACTACATGAGGCTTTGGGGGGACAACTAGACATAAACCATAACAATGTTTTCTTTCCTGCCATAGCCATCTACCTGCACACTCTTTTGTTTGATTTTTTTTTTTTTTTTTCCACTAAATCCTAACTGAGTGTACCCCAGAGGCTGGCTTCATACTGGTCTGATATGAGACTCCTAAGGAGAACATTAGACATTGTGATTGGCTTTGACAGAAAACTAGGTTAATCTCATTTGAGTAGGCAGTGGTAGTTCAATCCCTGGCCCTTTTTCGGCATCCTGGAGATGATGGACTGGTCACTGTAGCATCAGCAGGAGCCCTGCTTCCTCTGTGTGCTTCTGGTGCAGGCATTTGCTAGTCCTGAAGCCCCTTGCCTCAGCTGTGTGACCTGTAGCCTGGTGTTCCTGTGCTGTGCAGTGTGTTACAAAGATGAGCTGAGAGGGCTAAGAGCCCCATCGTGAGGCCCTGCTGTGAGCCATTTAGAGGAGGGTCTGAGGGAAGTGCAAGGCTACAATTTGTTTTTGCTTTGCTGGGTATTGAGCCCAGTGGTGTTCTAGCACTGAGCCTTTTTAAAATCTGGCCTGTTTTCTTTTTCTAAGCAAATTCTACTTTTATTTATTTTTTATTTAATTTTATTACTTTTAATAAGAAATAACAATGAGACAGTTTCGAAACACGTTCGTAGGACAGTCACAGTAATTAATACAATGTACATCGTTGTCTTCATAGTTCAGAGTACAAGATGCAGACATGATAATTTTTCTAAACACTATTGTTGCAAATATTTATTCTCATTGAACTAAGAGAAAGTAGTTGCAAGTATAGTCCCATCTTCCATAATAGTAGTTGGTTATCAGCTCCATTAAAGTAGAGGGTTATCAGCTGTTTTCTTATTTTATTTCAACACAGTGCTTTGCTGATATACTTATGCTAAAATCGAACTTGGGATCCTCTTGCCTCAACCTCAGAAGTAGCTGGGATTATAAGTATATATCATCACAACCACTTAAGACTGCATTTTAAACAAATACCCCAGATGGCATTTTAAACTTCTTGCAACAGAAATATAAAAATAGAATAAAATGAATGTCACATATCTATCATCTATTTAGTTTCAGTTATTATCAGTACATAGTCTTATTTCATATATAGTATACCCATCCCTTTTTCTCTCTGCCTATCTTGGACTATTTCTAAGCCAACCTCAGATATCACATTTATTTCACTCCTTAATATGACAGAATATGTCTTGAAAAGATAAGGTGTGTATACAAAAAAATCTAGCATAATTTATCACAAAACATAGAAATTCCTAAATATTATATGTATCCAGTCAGTGTTTTCATGTATTATCTGTATTTCTATCACAATGTATTTGAATTAGATTCTAAATAATGCCAGCACATTGAGATTTCTTTGTTCTTTCTGTACATTCATTATTTTTTCATGAATTTTTTGTTGCTGAGACATCGTATCTGTTTGTCTTGAATGGTTTCTTGCTTCTTGATTTTATTGATTACAGTTTTATGCTATAGGAACTTATATATTTTCCAATGTGGTAGTTAAATCTACAATTTTGATTAGAATTAAGTTCATTTTTTTTTCCCTGAAGGAAACATCAAAGGCTGTGTACCATTCTTCCGTCAGGAGGTACATAACACCTTGTCATCTCTCTGATGCTTTCTGTCAGTGCTATGCATTGTGTAGCTCTGTTAATTCAATGAGATTTGCAGATAGTGACATTCTAAGGTTGCCATTCTTTCTTAATTGATTATAAAAACAAAACCAAACTTCCTCTTATCAGCTGTTTGTTTATCCGAGGTCACATTTCATAGAGAAGATAGAATAATTGTTTGATTCTTTTATTTATCACTTTCAAATGAAGAAGTTGGTTTCCTAGTGTTTTTGTTTGCTAGCATTGCCCTAACAGATTCTATAAACTTGGTGGCTTAAACAGCAGAAGTTAGTCTTCATTGTCCAAGAGCCTGGTTTAAGACCAGTGTTTCCTCTGAGGCCTTTATTCTTAGGTGGTTGGTGGCATTCTTTACCTTTGCCTCAGGTTGTCTCCGAGTCTGTTCGTATCCTACTCTCTCTTACACAGACACAAGTCATAGTACATTAGAGTCCATCCTAATAACCTTGTTTTAGCATGATTATCCTTTAAGGTCTCCAGCACCAAATACAGTGAGATTCAGACTGGGGATGAAGAGTTGAATCTGAATTGTTCGGGGGTTTGGGAAAGAGGATTCAATCCATAACATCTGGTAACTCATAATGTGAATTTTTTAAAAAGTACTCATTACCATTTCTTTATTACTGCTCAGATTTCTTGGGAGTCTGTTTATGTTGCTCAAGGATCCTTCAGATAGACTCCAGTATACTCGGATAACTGTCTTATTTCTGGATATGACAAGATGTTGTAGGCTTATCTTGTTGCTCCAGAACTGAATCAGACATTCTTTCATCAGTCCTGATTCTTTCAGTGATGTATAGTGCTAGATGACTCTCTTATATACTAATCCTGGAACTTCCTGGCCAACTATTGGTTTATTTTAATCACTGTGATGAGGCTTAATAGTTCAGTGGTTAAGAGTGTCAATTCTGAGCTGGATATATTGGCACATGCCTATAATACCAGCAGCCTGGGAGACTGAGGCAGGAGGATCACATGTGTAAGCCCAGCCTGGACAACTTAGCAACTTAGTGAGATCCTGCCTGAAAAAAAAAAAAAAAGAAAAAGAAAAGAGGGCTGAGGTTCAGTAAGAAGGCCCTGGGTTTAATCTTTAGTAGCACCAAAAAGGAAAAAAGAGGGGGGGTATTAATTCTGGAGATTCATATCACAGGAGAGGAACCCACAGCTTAGGGAACCCAAACCTTTTATAATGGACAATAAGCAAACTTATTTCAGAGGGAGATGATTTTTTTAAAAAGCTGTTCACTGTATAAACATCCTTGAAAACATACTTAAGGACAAAAGAGTAGTTGGTGCTTCTGTCTCCAAGATGTGCAGAAACATGAGCATCCCATGACTTGTTTCCCTCATTTCCTAACAATAGTTAGTATGTGTAGGTGTACTCAGTGAGCCTCCATCATTCTGATACATATGACAGTTGCCTTACAGTCACTTCCTAGCCTAAGTGTACAGTCTTTTCCTTAATTCCTTATTTATCATTTCATTTTTCATTGCATGACTTCTGGACAAATATTTTGTGGTATCTGGCACATTCATCACAGCACTTTTTTTTTTTTTTTTTTTGGTACTAGGAATCAAACTCAGGACTTTGCACTTAGTAGGCAGGTGCTGTACCTCTGAGCTATACCCCTGGCCCATCAGTCCACATTCACACATCTTAATCTAGGCACTTTCAAAATTTCTCACCTATGAGTGCATGAAGCTTTGGGGGACATCTGGATGCAAGCCGCAACAGCACCCCTGCCCCATTGTTATGTTGGCAGCCACTCACCAGTGTGATTTCATTGGCCAGCAGTGCTTGTATTCAGTTTGTATTTAGAAACCAAGGCCTTATGTGGCATCTACTTTAACCCCATTTGAGGAGTTTCTTTTAAAATAAGCAGTGTATATGTTCTGGCAGCCAGCCATGGTAGTGAATGCCTATAATCGTAGCACTCAGGAGGCTGAGGTAGAAGGATCATTGTGTATTCAAGACTAGCCTGGTGACAGTTTCGAAACAGGTTAGTAGGACAGCCACAATAATTAATACAATGCAGAGTGTTGTCTTCAAGTTCAGAATACAAGATGCAGATATGATACCCTTTCTCAACACTGTTAGTACAATTCTTTCTTCTTATGGAACTAAGAGAAAGTAGTTGTATGTATCGTCCAATAGTCCATAATAGTAGTGGATTATCAGCAGAACTGGCAATGTTGGAATCTGTTGACTTGAGCCTTTTACACCTCATCCTATTAATATGGCTTTACTTTTTATACCTCGTGGTTAAACTGTCTCATTGTTATTTCTTTATCATTAAAGTTAATAATAATAATAATAATAATAATAATAATAATAATAATAATAAAATAGTAATAGAAGTAAAATATAGCGCAACAACAACAAAGCCTAGCCTGGATCCCAAAGTGAGCTCAGGGCCAGTCTGAACTGCATAGTGAGTCCCTGTCTCAAAAAGACTAAAAAAAAAAGTATAAGAAAGCATAAATATAATTTTGTGGTTTGTGAAATATAAACATAGTTAAGGCTTTTCTTTCTTTCTTTCTTTCTTTGCGGGACTGGGGTTTGAACTTAGGACCTTGTACTTGTCAGGCAGGCACTTGTGCCACAGAGCTATCACCCTGGCCCCATTAAGGCTTTTTCTAAACCATCCTTTGCCAAATCATAATCTATACACAAATGTGTTAGTTATTAATATTTATAATAATTCCACCTGGCATGTAATATTCTAATCATCTTTCCACGCTCTGAGGCTTGCTTGCTTTAGTGAGGTGGTCCTTCTCTTTGCTCCCAGGTCCTCTCTCTTGAGGCTCAGGCCTTAGCATGAGACAAGTGCAGCCATCAGGTGTGATGGTACCCTTGGTGTCAGCTTATGGCAGAGAGCAAGCATCACACTCTCCTTCCTACAGTTTATAGAAACTTAGAACTCTTAACAAAGAGAAATGGAGAGAGTTGGGATATGGCTGATGTTTATGCATCTTAGATTTGAGGTGAATCAGAAAAAGTAAAATGCTAGAAGAGTCAGTATAAAGAAGTTACTGTTGTTTGGTGCACAGATGTGAAATAATACGGTGAAACTGGTAGATGCAGGATGTTGTCTTCATCAGCCTCAGCACTGGTTAGCATTCATCATAAAAGAATTTATGCTCTTGGGTAAACTTATAAATATCTGAGCAAGGTTTAGGAGCCATCCTGGTACCTATTTGCTCAGTTGGGGATTCCTTGTTGACTGCTTGCACTGTGAATCAATTGTTAGAGATATAACACAAAGGGACAAAATTTGGGTTTCCAAGGAAGTAATGGTTGAAGAGAATAGCTTGTACAACTTACAGGAATAGATGTTGGCAGAGTAGACTAGTGTGTAACTGAGGTGCAAGGAGATAAGAGCCTTGGGTTAGTGCTGAGTGCTCGTGGCAGGGCCTACATTTTAGGTAGAGGCTGCCTGTAATGACACCCAAGAGCAAACTATTTTGAGTTGAGAGTGTGCCAGGCAAGAGTTTAGGTGGACCATTAGAGAGGCCTTGTATGTCTTTCTGTACAGTATGGCTTGCTTTTGCAATGCAGGCCCTGTACAGCTGAAAGAGTTTGAGTCTGACCAGATATAAACTTCCAAAGATCATTCTGGTGGATCAGGTTCTGGTGTACATGAAGTGGAGTAGGGAACAAGTCTGTGGGAGAAAGGGCACAGGGAACTCTGGCATTGGTTAGCATGGGGCAGTACCAAGGCCTGAGGAAATGAATAAAACAGGTCTGAATGCAAAAGACTAGGAGAACCTACCGATTGATTGGGGTGCATAAAAGGCCTCTTTTTGTCTTTGAGCAACTAGATGAGTATTAATTCTATTAACTGCCTGCTCACTCAAATAAAATGCTCTGAAAGTCCAAGAAACGTAAAGGTCTGAAAAGTGTCCAGCAACTAAGCATCTAGGATGTCATTGGTGAATTCACTAAAATGAAACAGCTTAGTGATTCAGTCACAATATTAAGTTGATTGAGAGAAACAGTGGCCCAGCAGGTGTCATAGGATTGCCTGGCAGTTCTGATGATGCAATTGAAATCAGATCATCCTTATTTGTTGAGTCAGTAGTGGGCTCTGGGATTTCCTTTGGCCTGTCACATCTGCCTGGGATTAGGAATAGAAAATGCAAACAAGAAACTAAAGAACAGTGGGATGGTATGGCTGGATTTTGCCCAGAACAGGTTTGACTCTTAAGGAGACAGCATCTTGGAAGAATAGGGAGAACTATATCTCTTGGCTATGATTTTACAGATGGAGAAACTGAGGCCAGCTGATAAGAAATTCACTGCTGTAGGAAGGGCCCTGCTTCAGAGTAAAAGATCTAGATAGCTTAACTTGTGTTGGGAAGGATATTTTAGTCTTTGTCTACATAAATCAGCTTTGCATTCCAGATGAAGATGCTGATTCCAGATACTTATGGGTGGTGATTGCTGGTTTAGTACTACTAGTATGTGTAAGGTTCTAGGGGTTAGAGTCAGATCTGACTTTGAATTTCAACTGAGGGAACTTTATTAACTTTCTTGAATTCTGAAGCTTTTCTTTTTTTTGACTGAAAGTAACATTAAGATAAAAAAAGATACAGTAATTATACTTAATTATAATGTTTCTTTAGTACAGGTCCATGCACAGGGTAACAGCACAGAAGTGGCAGCTATTCACTGTGCTCTTTTTCTTTTCATTGCTGGTCAATGAGAACAGTTGGGGCTTTCTTTCCCTGAGAGATTGTGATATGCTGTGGGATTCCAGTACAAGATATACAGGCATGGGCTTGCTGTCGCCTGTTCTGCCCAGTAGTTGACACCCTTTTTCAGTGTGAGACCTGTTTGCAGTTCTGGGTAATCGTTTACCATTTGTTCTGCGTCTCACTCCTGCTTTTACTGAAAACTTGCTGGATTTTCTCAGTTCATCATCGTCCAGGTTCTGCAACCTGTCCTTGCGTTTTATCTCTTTGTGAGTCATTTTTGAAGCTTTTTCTCCCTGACATTTACTTTATTGAATGCACTGGCCAAGGCATCCTTGAATTTTTAATTTTATTGCCTCTGTATTTTCACATTTGAATCCCTGTTTCTTTTCTATAACTGCATGTTTTTATTTGATATGTTCTGTTGTTGCAGTGTGAATTTTATTCTTTTATCTCATATATTTAAAGTTCTGTGGAGAATGTTGTCTGTCATTTGTTATAAGCGCTGACATTCTTCTTGCAGTCACACTTAGGAATTCAACTTGTGTCCTCCACAAGTGCAGATGATGAAGCAAACATGAGTGGCCAGACAGAGGATGGCAGGTGGACCTCCCTAGTGGGATGGCCTGAGTCCAGTCTGCTGATGGTCTGAGTACACGAAAGTGTTGCCTTTTCAACTAGTAAAGGGTACCTTGAGCTATGAAGTATTTTCCTTCCTCTGATTCAAACTGATATATCTCCTCTGGGGTTTCCCACCTGCTTACTTTTAGCCCAGAACCTAGCCCATCAGCTCTTCTGGGTCTCCAGCTTCTGAATGAAGCTCTTGGGATTTCCACTCATAATTACTGCATTCTATCTGTCTTTCCTGCCTACATCTCTTCTCTTTCTCTTTTCTGTGTTTTTCTAGATCATCTTGATTAACACAGATTTTTGTAAAAGAATGCTTCTAGAGGAACAGAATTTTAAAGGTGTGTTTTCTGATTAGGTCTGGGGTTTTTAGAATTTTCTTTCTCATCCATTAGATTAAAAGTGGTAATGACTTTATTTCCAGTAGTGAAAAGATCACCAATAGTCCATGGTCTCATGTAGCAACAGGGATACACAACATGTCTTCATTGGATACTCTTAGTCACTTGTAAGAATCAAGTCTCTGGGTAATTGTGTATGTGATGCTTTGAGCCACTTTGGGCAAATTAACAAATAGAAAGAGGTTACATGGTTGCTTCTAATGTCGTTGGGCAAACGAATGAGCTTAGGGATTTAAATTTCTAGCTCAAACCCCACATAAATGGTTTGAAGGCTCTGTGTGCTTCCTGAAATAGATGCCTGTTTCTTATAACTGTGGAACTGAGGTTGTTGAAAATTAAACTCAGAGTCTTATCCTATGGCTGGTTGCATTACAAACAAGTGAATGTAGTCCTTTCTAGTTGTATGTAGTATCTATTGTTAAAGAAAGGCTGCCCTTGTTTGGGAAGGAATGGGTATATATGTGCAAACCTACCTGAAACTAGGGGATTTGAGCCCCTGAATTTTGACGAGTGTTTTAGTCCATCAGCATGGCCTTCCCACCTCCAGTTGAAGTGGCCTCTACTCCCTCCATTGTCTCTGAGGGAGCTTTGATGGCCTTCTTCAGGACGTTTCTTTGTTTTTTTGTGTGGACAGTGCTAATCCCCTTTCAGGTCCTACTCTCATCATCCTTCTTTGCTTCTAGGTCTGTAACTTTAGCAGGCCTCTGCTGATGAGGTGTGAAATGTGACCGAGGGGGAAATATACACACTCTAAAAGAACTTCCCAAATTGCACTTTGCCCACTATTTTCCTGGTTTCAGCATCTCTTTCCAGCATAGTCACCACCTTCAGGCCACTCAGAATCATGGCAACAGCAGAGTTATTCAGCATTGGCAAAAAACTCTATGAGGGTAAAGCAAAAGAAATTTATGAATTGTTAGATAGTTCAGGAAAAGTCCTCCTGTAGTCCAAGGACCAGATTATAGCCAGAAATGTTCCAGAAAGAATCATCTGAAAGGAAAAACTGTTGTCTTCAGTAAGATTACCAGTTGTATTTGCCAGTTGTTAGGAAGCAGATATAAAAACTGCTTCCACCAGAAAATGTGGAGAGACAGCTTTCATTGCACCTGGTGCGAATTGATTCGAACTGAATGGGTTTGGAGAAGAATAGCAACAGGTTCTTTTCTCAAAAGAAATCCTGGTCGAGGGAGGATTTAAGTTTTACCCACCTGAAGTGGAGCTGTTTTTCAAGAATGATACAAGTTTTCAAGAATGTTATACAAGTTATTTCTGAAATACTGGAGAAATCTTGGTTGCCCCAGAACTGTATGCACACTGGTTGATGTGAAAATTGAATTTGGTATTGATGTGACTACCAAAGAAATTGTTCTCACTGATGTTACTGATAATGATTCCTGGAGAACCTGTTTATCAGGAGATTGAAACTAGCGGAAAGACTAACATACCATGACCTTGAGGAGGTAACTCCTAAAGGGCCCCAGATGGTAAAGAAAAACTTTGAATGGGTTGCAGAGAGAGAGAGAGTACAGCAGCTTCTGAAATCAGAAAGTTGGTGCAGGGTTGGAGTGTTGATGGAATCAACTTCTGATCTTGGTCACTGTGAAAAAATCAAGAAGGCTTGTGGAAATTATGGGATTCCTTGTGAACTTTAAGTAACAGCTGGTCATAAAGGCCCACATGCAAGTCTGGGATTAAAGCTGAGAATGAAGGGGATGGTGTTCCGTCTGTGTGGCTTAGGCAGTGGCCTAAGCAATGGCGTAGGCCCAGTGATGTCTGTTAACACTGTACATCAAGTTATCAGCTGTCCTCCCCTCACATCAGACTGGGGAGCTGAGGACATGTGGTCTTCTCTGAGACTACCCGGTGGTCTTGGCTGTTCGACCATACTTTCTCCAGAAGGATCAGCTCAGTTTACTGCTCAGATATTTGAGTTAAACAACCACTTGGTATGGACCAAACTGTGAGCAAGCATATTGAACACATGGATTTCCTTGAAACAGGCTAGTAGGAAAATCAGTTAATTCAATTTCTAAGAATGTCATTTCATCTGTTTGGTGGGGTGGTCTTATACATTCCTAGTTTAGCTGCAGAAAAATAAAGCAAAATAGAAAATATGATTCTTAATTAGAGAAGACAAAATTGATAATGAATAAATGCTTCTTTAGACACACACACACACACACACACAGACAGACACACACACACACACACATACATACACACTCTTCCCAAATTGTAGAGAGAAATCTTAGGAACCTGTATTTGAATGTGTATTACTAGAGTGGGATAATGGGAGAGGAAAGTAAAGTTAGATCAAGCCGAATTTAAAGAGATTCTGCATTTAATGTTGCAACCCAAGGCTCAGAAAGGGCTCAGGTTAATAGGTTGGCCCAATACAGCCCAAAGGTGATCCAAAGAGAGTGAGTTAGAAATGATGCATTTATTCTGATTTAATGCAGACATGAGGGTTCAAAGCCTTAGGGAGATTGAATTCATCATTTAAGACCTACTCACATAGCCTGGAAGAGTCCAGAACTGCAAGGAAGAGTTAGGCAGAAGCCCCAGAGTCCTCAAAGAGTCTGTAATTGCCTTTCTCTGTGGGAAAAATGTTACAGCAGGAATTGCAGCCTGAATTGTGAAGACTAAAAGCAGTAAAGTAATTGGATCCTAGGTGGTGAGGCCAAAGTGGTGGCACTGGACCTAATGCAAGATAGGCAGAGCTACCGTAATGGACACTGTGGTTAAGGGAGCAGTCTGAAAACAGTAGTCTGATTTGTGCAAACCTATGGGATTGGCTTTTTAATTATAGTGTACCCTGAAGTGGAAGGAAGACAACTTTTTTTTCTTCTTCTTCTTTTACAGTGCTGGGGATTAAACCATGTTCCTCATGCATACTATGGAAGTGCTCTGCCACTGACCTATGCTTTCAGCCTGACAGCAAAATTCATCTTTTTAACTTTATTTATGTTATGGCTGGCTCAGCCTGCCCTGGGTGTGGGGCTGGCACAGCATGTGGTGCCAGGGATTGAATTGTGGTCCCTGCAGTTGCCTAAGCTTGTCTAAGCAGGTGCTTTAGACCGCTGAGCTATCTCGTCAGTGCCTGACAACAAGATTCTTACTTCATCTCTGTATGCAGAAAAGTTTGAGGTCAAATGCACAAATGTCTATCTTGAATCATTAAAACAATCACAGCCTTTCAATCCTTCCTAGATTTGAACAAGTTTATACACCCTTTGAATAAAGAGGAAGTCAGGTCCCCTTCAGGAAGGACCACAGTACACTACTAGAGTTTATCTTTCTTCCAGAGTTTTTCCTCAGGATAATTGTAAATTTGAGTAGAAGAACTCATCACACCTTTTAGGGACTACTGCATGCTGTCTCTAAATTGGAAATAATTCCTGAATGTAGGGATCTGTTGGTCTTGCTGCAAACGGTTCTACCTGGGAAGCCACAGTGATAGGAGTGAGAAAGAGACAAGACGAAAAGCTGGGCTAGGTGGTCGCTAGTCTGCCTGATGGGCAAGACTAACTCAACACACAAAACCATCCTTTATTTATACTTTTTCAAAGTTTGTATCATACGACACAAGGTTGCTTAGTGATTAATAGCTGGCCTGAACCAGACAGGATGTTTTTCTCAGCACTGGGGTAGCTTGCTTGCTTAAGGCACTGAGGCCCAGTCCCACCTACACACACTTGATCAATTTCCTGGCTTCCTGTGGCTCCCAACACCTGAAGATCTAAAATATCAGGATGGTCCACTGTCAGAGTAGAGCCCCATGGTTCAAGTGACCACTAAAGTTTTAGCTCACGTCTGACCCTAAGTAAGCCTAGTATCCTCTTGGCCTATCCTGTGATTATTTCCTTAGTTCTAGAAGGCATAATTGGGGGCCGGGGAGATAGCTCCGTGGCACAAGTGCCTGCCTGGCAAGTGCAAGGTCATGAGTTTGAACCCTGGTCCCACAAAAAAGAAAAAAGATGACTATTCTGAGATTTTTGGGGCTGGTGAGATGGCTAAGTGGCCTAAAGCACCTGCTTATGCAAGCTTAGGCCACTGCAGGGACTGTGGTTCTATCCCCCGCACCACATGCTGCACCAGCCCCAGCTACAGGGCACCTGAGCCAGCCATAATGTAAAATAAATAAATAAAGTTGCTTTTTTTATTCAATTTTTAAAAAGTAGAAGGCATAATTGGAATAGGCACAGTTAGCAGCTGCCAAATCCCCATGCTCATTCTCTGACTTAAAGCAATGAAAGCTATTATGGTGCACAAGGCACCTTAGCTTCCTTTATCTAGGAACATTATAAACCAAAAGCACTACTACATTTATGAAGAGATTAGTGCTGCTACAAGGGCTTGAAGGATGCAGGGCTGGTGTTTCTCAGTAGATCTAATTAAACTTTGCTATTTGGCATGTGAGGAGACAGGTGGATCTTGGAGAATGACAGAGGATTATTGTGAATTTAAATAGATGATGACTCCAATTGCAGCTGCTGTGCAGATGTAGTTTCATTGCTTAAAACAAATAAACTTGCCCCCTGGTATCCAATATATAGTTATTGATATGACAGGTCCCTTATTCTTTCCCTTAGTAAATAATGCCTACTTGGAGATAGCTGCTTTCAGCTGTATACTTTCACTGTCCTGCCTCAGGAGTAAATAATTTTTTCCAGGACTACAGTATACCATAGTTCAGTTTGCAGGAACGTTGATTACCTTTTTATCCTATAAGATATAGTGATACATTGATCTCTTATTTCGATTATATTAGGTTTATTGGACCTAGTTAGCAAGAAGTTAGAACTGCACTAAACTTACTGGTAAGACATTTGCACGTCAGAGGGTGGTAAATAAACTTGACTTGAAAAGGTGGCTTTCGTGTCAGTAAAACTTAGAGGGTTCCCTGGTGTGGGGTATGTAGTGATACCCCATATAAGGTGGAGAATAAGTTTGTGTATCTGGCCTATCCTACAACCAAGAAAGTGACACAATGCAGAGTTGACCTATTTGAATTTTAGGGTGACCCCTTCCTTACTGGGGTGTGTTACTCTACGTCATATACTGATTGACCTGAAAAGCCGCTAGTTTTGAGCAGGGCCTGTCAGCTGTAGGCCCCAGTGCAGTTGCCTGTGCCACTTTGGCCATACAGTCCTTCAGTTCCGCATATAAGGTGTCAGTGGCATGTGGGCAAGTAGTTTAGAGCTTTTGGAAGGTCCTTATAGAGAAACTATAGCGTAGGTGCTTAGGTTTTAGGGGAAAGTCTGACCTTCCACTGAAGATCACTACTCTTTTTTTCTGAAGGAGGTCTTGGTCTGCTACTGGCTTTTAGGGGATACCGAATGCTGCAAGGTTACCGTATGACCTGAGCTGCCTTTGTGTATGTGGGCATGCCCAGAAGCACCCCATTGTCAAGTGGAGGTCACAATACGTATGGAACAAATAAGTTATGGAGAAGTACCTCAAATGTATCTGTTCCTTGCTCCTGTTACACTACCTCCTCCCTCCCAGCCTGTACCTGTTTCTTGCAGCCAATTGACAGAGGAAGAAAAGTCTCAGATCTGGTTTTGAGCTGGTTTTGCATGGTCTGCATTCACTAACCCAACACAAATAGCTGTAGCTCTCTCTGGATGTAAACTCAAGGACACCATTAAAGGTAATCTCAGTAGTCAGAACTTTGGGCATTGTTCCCTGGCTTTATACTTGGCTTGAAAAGAGAAATGACCAGATACATAATGATATTTTGGTGATGATCACTGATTTGGTGAAATGGCTAGGGACTTGGAACAAGTTGGAAAATCCATGACTTGGGTACAATCACAGCTCATACAATACGATCAGGGTCAAAAATCAGTTAACATTAAAAAAAACAAAAACAAAAACAAAACAAAACAAAAAATCAGTTAACATCATTCTGATGTTAGATCTTGGTGAACACCTTCACATAGGGAGAAATGGGTGATTTTTACTGAGAACTCTGAACTCTGGTCTCAGGATCATAATCGTAGATTAAAGGTTTATCATTGTGTTTATATTTCTCAAAAAGTTGTTAGCTGGGGTAGGCAGGATTAGATTACTCCAGTGAAACTGACAGCATTGCATGTTGATCTGTTATTTGTGAGCCAGGGTTTCAGGACACACTTTTAAAAAGTCCTTTCAACTACAGCTCAGAACTGATTGAGTATACTAAACACATTGAGATCCACCAAACAGTGTTCCTAATCACACTGCTTTGCATTGAAAATCCTTGCCTGTTCCTTGGATGTGACCCTGCAGTAACGTTTACCATAGTTTTTGACCACACCTAATATCTTCGTTGTTTTTCTCATTCAGAGAGGTGAAACTCTGAATTTTATAAGGGCTTATTAGAATGTTAAATAAATGATGCACATATAAAATAGCTTGAGGAATGGGCACATGGTTTCATCCTCCATCATAGTGCTCCTTCTCACACATTGCTTTTGGTATAGCAACTTTCATGAAATAAAAGTTTCAGTGTGTCCTTGTCACCTTATTTATGTACTGGGTGCAGCACTGTGTGACTTGTCGCTTGTCCCCAAAGTTAAAATGGCCATGAAAGGTAAATATTTTGAAGTTCTTCAAGGCACTAAGGCAGCCATGAGAGTGCAACTAAAGACACTTTTGAAAGAGACTCCCCAGAAAGTGGAAAGAATGATAGAAAAGAGAATGTTCAGAGCAAGGGGGAGAGAGCCGGTGATATAGCTCAGCGATCTAAAGCAGCTGTTTAGGCAAGCTTAGGCAACTGCAGGGACCACAGTTCAATCCCTGGCACCACATGCTACCCCAGCCCCACACCCAGGGCAGGCTGAGCTGGCCATAACTCTGTGTGGACAAGAGAAAGCCCGCAGAAGTATAAGAAAAAGTTGTGGGAAGAATAATTGAGAACAGATATCTGCTACTGGATTTTAGCAACAGAAATCAAATTTCTTAATTTGTGGAACATTGGTGTTCTATGGCAGTAGAGTTTGACAACCACAGAACTTGTCTGGTCCCTTTCATCAATGCAGTGGCCTGGCCTCGTCTGCTGTGGCTCATTCACTATTCCAGGAGCACCTGCACAGGACTAGAACTAGGTGCTCATGTGTTCATTAGGTGTGCTGTCCGTTTTTTGGAAAGGACTACTGCTTGTGCATGCGCATGCATGTGTGTAACAGAGAGAGAGAGAGACAGAGACAGAGACAGAGACAGACAGACAGAGACAGACAGAGATGGAGGGAGGGAAAGATGGAGGAGAGAGAGAAGGAAGAGAGACAAAGGGAGAGGGAGAGGAAGAGAAGCAGAGATGGAGTGAGGGAGAGGGAGAGAGACTGATTAATGAGGTACTGGGATGTATATCCTGGTGTGTATGGCCCTGGGGCCAGTTTAGTCTCACGAGGTTTTGCCTATGAAAGCAGTGACCTTATCAGGCATAGATAATTTCCTGTGTCATTATGATATTCCTTGGCACAATATTATTTTTCTTGGTGATATATTGTGATATAAAACATGTGCAGAGGGCCAGCCCTGTTTTTCATGAGTGAATTAGCTGTGTTGTAGTTTATCTGTGGCAAATCTTGCTTTCCACTTTATTGACAGTGCCTCCTGTCATTAGTGACTTGCTTGGATGAGGTCCTGACTTTTTCTCTTATTCTGACTTTTAAAGCAGCCCGAGTCACAGCCAGGAAGTTCTTTGAAACCAAAGCCTTTGGCCCTTACTTGTGTTTCAGGGATGGGTTAGGAAATGGTAACTCTGCCTAAAAAGGGGTGCTTTGGTTTCTCTGTTGGGTTTTTATCTTTTCACCCACCTCATATGTGTTCCTGCTCTGTCCTAAGAAGTTGGACAGAGGGTCATGATTGGGTCCTGGGGGCTCCCTAGCCGCCTCTGGGTCAGTGTTTCACAGCACTGCTTTGTTTAGATGTTGAAAATGAATTTCCAGATCCTCAAGTGGACCAAAGAGAAATATAAAACCTGAAAGAGGCACTTGAAGGCAGCTTGGCGCCCTCTGCCTAACTACCCACAATGTGCAAGTTGGTGTGTGCAGTGGGGACTCTTAACACCTGCAGCTGTTCATGTCACTGATACCATTCAAATAGCTTGTTTGGTTAATGAGCAAGAGTAGCCTCTACAGAATTAAAGATTATAGTTTTAAATTTACATTATACTTTTGGTTATATTGAATAAACTGGCTATTCAGTTTGCAAGGATAACTGAAAGTTGTTCAGAGAGTAACAAAATATTTATGATATTTATTGGAATATTCATAGTTTTGCTGTTTTAGTAAATTAAGCTTGGCAAATGATAATGTCAGAATCTGCTATATTGGCAGCAACAACTGAAGGAATTTTCTGTGATCTGAAAATTTTATTTTATTTTATTTTTTATTACTTTTAATAAGAGAACAAAATGAGAGTTTCAAAACATGTTAGTAGTACTTATGCAATAATTGACACATTGCATATTGTTGTCCTCATAAAAGTTATACACGGTACAGGATGTAGATGTAATACATTTTCTAATCCACATTGGTAGAGAAAAAAAAAGAAGAAAAAATTTTCTTCTCTTTGAACTAAGAGGGAGTAGTTGTATACATAGTCCAATGTTTCATAATGGCAGTGGGTTACTGGTGATACTGGCAGTGTTGAAGGCTGTTGATTTAAGCTTCTTACAGCTCACTATACTAATCTAGCTCTACATTTTATGCCTTGTAATTAAGCTTTTCTGCTGGTGATCGAGGACAAGTTAAAGCAAGACCTGCCTAACAAAACTATCATCATTTGTATTTACCAAGGTCAAATTTCCTCAGCATTAACTTTGGAACCAAATACAGGGCTTTGTAGAACTGTTGTCAATGTCAGCCATCAGGACAAGTCATGGCCATTGCTTGACCAGGTGGCTCTCCCTAGACACACTATATTTCATTTATCCCTTTCCTCTGAGGTCCCATAATCTCCTTGACGAGAAAATTTTGGAAACCACTGAGTTAGAGGATGTTACAGCACAGGTTCTCTTGTGTCTTGAGTCCTCACTGACCTTGAAGGGCTAGAGCCCTTGGACATACTCAAAATGGCTATCCTTCTTTTTCTCCAATTTTTGGTGTGTTAACTTACATTCTCAACCCTCCAGCAGAGAAGCTCCGTGATACTGTTACTCTATAACATAAGTAATTGACTCAACATCACTGCCTTTCTGAATATCAAACATCTTAGACTTAGCTTAACATTGGTATTTTCCTTCAATCATTGATATTCTAATACATCTCTATAGAATGTGTTAAAAGCAGTTACACATTTTTACACAGGCATTTAGAAATCTAAGGATGAACAAAATTGTAGCCTATCAAGTCTAAGGCATTTTGCCTAGTCTCTTATTCTCAATACCCTTTTTTTTTGTTTGTTTGTTTTTGTTTTGTTAACCAACCATTTACTTGAGACAGTATAGCAATAACTGAGTTTACATTAGAAGCAGTACACATCTAAAATATAGAATGACACACATTCCAAGTGTAGTTTTAGTGTTGCTTCAAATATCTTTGATTTCCATTCAGCTGTGTTATGCCTTTCCATTTTTATTTCTTCTTTAGATTTCTTATGCTAGGGAGACTACACGATATTTACAAATGTAGGTCTGGTTTATTTCACTTATGAGTATATGTTCAGTATATATCCATTTATATATGAAGTCTTCCAGTTTATCATTCTTTATAGCTTTGTACAATGTAGCATTCCACTGTATAAAAATAGCACATGTTTTTCTTTTTTTTTTTTTTTTTTT